>WBNM01003854.1:7896-25468 GCA_013399055.1 Ramphastos sulfuratus | reverse complement strand
TGAACCTGCCCTGGCACAGCTTGAGCCTGTGTCCTCTTGTTCTGTCCCTGGGTGCCTGGGAGAAGAGCCCAACCCCACCTGGCTCCAACCTCCCTTCCGGTAGCTGCAGAGAGCAATGAGGTCTGCCCTGAGCCTTCTCTTCTGCAGGCTGCACACCCCCAGCTCCCTCAGCCTCTCCTCACAGGGCTGTGCTCCAGGCCCCTCACCAGCATTGGTGCCTCTCTCTGGAATTTGGCCCACTCTGTGATGCTGAATCTGTTTGCTTCCTCTTCACACTCTCCACTAATCTTGGCTAACACATAAGAAGGTAAAGCTTTGCTGCTTGTTTTTTGTTTGTCTGTCTGGGAAAGTAGAGGGAGAAAGAGAGAGTAGCTCTGAGCCCTTCTGGGCAGCTTTATTTGTCCAGGAGGGAGTTTGAATTTCTCTGTTACTTCTAATTTGTATGTCCTTGTAAATACATTGTGTATATATGCTTGTGAATTTTGCTTTGCTCTAAATATAGCCTCATTTTACTTCCATCTTACTTACATATCTGAGCTAGTCTGGTAAATTTCAATAGGGGTGGGGGGAAGATTTCCTGACCCACCACATCTTTTGACACAGGTGTGATGTACACACAGCCCCATGCATGTGCATGGCTATGTGCATGCACTGGAGTGAAGGCAGAGTGCCCCAGTGTGTGAGTGCTGCTCTCTGAGTTTTAATCCCAGCTCCACCAGTTCGTTGCAGGGTGGACCTCACTAATACTCTTTTTGTGTCACTCCTCTGTGTGGTGGACTGAGAAACTTTCCCTCTCTCCCTATTGAAATTTACCAGACCAGCTCAGAGATGTTGGAAGTAAGATAAAGCTGTTTACAGCAAAGCTACACTTGCAAGCATATATGCACAATCTGTACAATAGAGAAATAATACAGAAAGCCAAATTCCCTCCTGGACAACCAAAAGAAGCCCAGGAGAGGCTCTAAGCCACCTTCCCTCTCTCCCAGACAGACAATCAATCAGCAAAGCTTCCTTGTTATCTGGTAGTGGAAGATATTAAAGCAGAGCAAAGGAGAAGTGAAAGGAGCAAGGGCTTTGAGGCAAAAGAGGGACAAACTGTTTATACTTTGGCTGTTTATCCCTTCTAGCAAACCAATGAATGGCACAGACTTCATTGTTATTTTCTTTTTACAACCAGTGAGCTAATTTCTCCCATTAGAATATTCTAGCACACTCTGTCAAGACTGAAAGGTCTTCATGCAGAGACTGGCCCTTCATTTTTGTGTGCCCAATACTCAGCATGGAGGTCCTTGAGCCTACTTTACTTGGGCTTCTGTTATGCCAGGGAGAAGAGTTAGCAGCTACTGAGCATGCTGCTGCCTGAAGGACTCTCTTAGTGGTGTGGTAGCTTCTGGACTAAGACCTCACTGTGTTGCAGAAGTCCCACCTCTGGCACAGCACAGATTTAGCCCCAGCAGAAAGGTGCTGAGTGTCACCCCCAGACTTTCTCCTGATGCCTTGAGCTACACTGCTCAGTCAAGAAGGGACCCTGTAAGTATGTGTAGTCCACTGCCACTTGCAGAAAGGTCCATGCATGTCAAACTGCAGGATTCAGGGGGTGCCCAGGAGTCTCAGCAGCTCTGCAAGGTCAGATATAAACTCCTGCCTTATACAAGCAGTCATGACAAATGCATGTTAGGGTAGAGGTGCCCCTTAGGGCACAGAAAGGGATCTGGGGGTGCTGATTGACACCCGCCTGAACATGAGCCATCAGTGTGCCCAGGTGGCCAAGAAGGCCAATGGCATCCTGGCCTGCATCAGGAATAGTGTGGCCAGCAGGAGCAGGGAGGTCATTCTCCCCCTCTACTCTGCACTGGTTAGGCCACACCTTGAGTACTGTGTCCAGTTCTGGGCCCCTCAATTTAAGAAGGACATTGAGGTGCTTGAGCGTGTCCAGAGAAGGGCAACGAGGCTGGTGAGAGGCCTCGAGCACAAGCCCTATGAGGAGAGGCTGAGGGAGCTGGGATTGTTTAGCCTGGGGAAGAGGAGGCTCAGGGGAGACCTTCTTGCTGTCTACAACTACCTGAAGGGTGCTTGTGGCCAGCAGGAGGTTGCTTTCTTCTCTCAGGCAACCAGCACCAGAACAAGAGGACACAGTCTCAAGCTGTGCCAGGGGAAGTTTAGGCTGGAGGTGAGGAGAAAGTTCTTCACTGAGAGAGTCATTCCCCACTGGAATGGGCTGCCCAGGGAGGTGGTGGAGTCACCGTCCCTGGAGGTGTTCAAGGCATGTTTGGGCGTGGCACTTGGTGCCATGGTCTAGTCTTGAGGTCTGTGGTAATGGGTTGGACTTGATGATCTTTGAGGTCTCTTCCAACCTTGGTGCTACTGTGGTACCTCATGTTTCTTGTGCTTGGAGTGTACTGCTTTGTGTTGGCACTGCTAAACAGTGCTTCTCTGGGCCATGGTCCCTTTGGCATTGGATGTTGAGGTGGTTCTGGTGGGCGATGAGGGCTGATTGTCCCTTACAGCACATCTCTGTCCCAGGAAGGGCTGTCAGAAGCTGACATGGTGTCCCAGCTAGGCACACAGGCATGAAGGGAAAACCATGTGAACACGCTAAGTGCAGATGACTCCGAGGATTTTTGGATGGGAATAAGAAGGTGGCAGGGATGACACAGCCCCTGGATGCTGCATGAATACAGACATCACAGAATCATAGAAACATCCAGCTTGGAAAAAACCCTCAGGATCACCAAGACCAACCAATAACCCTACTCTGCAAGATTCACCTTAAACCATAACCCTAAGCACCACATCCAAACCACCCTTAAACACATCCAGCCTTGGTGACTCCACCACCTCCCTGGGCAGCTCATTCCAATCCCTGACCACTCTCTCCATGGAAAAAAATTTCCTAGTGTCCAATCTAAACCTCCCCAGCCTCAGCTTGAGGCCATTCCCCCTTGTTCTGTCTCCAATTAGCTGTAAGAAGAGCCCAGCAGCAGCCTCTCCACAATGTCCTTTCAGGTAGTTGTAGAGAGCCATGAGGTCTGCCTTCAACCTCCTCTGTTTCACACTAACCATCCCCAGCTCCCTCAGTCACTCCTCATCAGATTTATTCTCCAGGCCCCTCCCCAGCTTTGTTGCCCTCCTCTGGACCCTCTCCAGCACCTCCACATCTCTCATGTATTGCCATGTTAGGGTGAGGGGAAACTTCCATGCCTGAATTGACATCTCTGCCCTGCTGCTCCTGCAGACAGAGCTGCTGCAAGGAGGCTCTGTGGGAATGGTGCTGGAAAGCAGCATGTATCAAGTTCCCATAATGATGGTGGTAGCTAGAATAGGCAGAGGCAGACCTTGGACCATAAAACTGGCAGCCTAGAAAGCCAAGAGGCTCAGGATGGTGAGGACCAAGGAGACATGGAGGGGAGGAGACTTTCCAAGGTTACCCAGTGGGGTGGTGGGGTAGCCAAGCAGAGTGGCCTGCATCCCAGGCCACTATCATAGCAACATGACCACACTCCCCTCAGTAACAAGAGCCATGCTGAACCCTTGCCAAGAACCAGCTTGGCTCTGCTCTGAGTGGTCACCATTTCTGAGCTTTGGGGTTTTTTTTCTGGTGGGTGAAAGAACAGCAATTGAACAGTAAATAAACTTATTCTTTTCTTGTTTGAGAGCTACTAAAAGCAGTAGTGTGGGGAGACCAAAAGTATTGTTGGTTTTCTTCAGTGCCCCAGACATACCAGGAGGCAGATAAACCTTCAACTCTGCTGGTGTCCTTCGAGAGAAATGTCTCTCTTAAACCTGCTGCCTCTGCTTTGAAACATCCCAAGTGCTAGGTGCTTCTGAAAGACTTCTTGGAGGGCTGGACTAGATGATCTCCAGAGGTCCCTTCCCAAACCCCACCATTCTGGGATTCTGAGGTGTGCTTACTACAGACAGTGGTGGGGAGGCAAAGAAATGTAAGAATTCTGGCTCCTCAGCAGTGTAAAAGGTCACTTTGATGACTCCAAGCCCTCCAACATGCAGCAGTCAGTAGTCCTCATCTCATAGAATCATAGAATGGTAAGGTTGGAAGGGACCTCAAGGATCATCTAGTTCCAACTCCCTGCCATAGGCAGGGACACCTCCCACTAGTACAGGTCACTCAAGGCCTCCTCCACTCAGACATCTCGTTTGAAGGATGCAGTTTGATGGTAACATGCAGCAACCACCTCTCCCTTGAAAAGAAAGCAGCCCATCCTCTGTTACTTTCTACAGGAAGATAAATAGGTTGGCGCAGAGTTTATGGATGTTCAGAGCTGGTCCAGGCTCCAAACAACAGAGCCCATTTAACTTCAAGAGCTTCAACCTCCACAAAATGTTCACAGCAAAGCCCCAAACTAGGTGCAAGAAACCTAACGCCAGCCAAGCTTGCAAACCAAGGCTGAGCTGTGGGAAAGCCCTGGGCCAGGTTTGGAAGGAGCCCTGGGCCAGGTTTCCAGTTAGCTTTGAAGACACATTTTCAGAAAGACTCCTGATCAGGATTTTGATGTTCCCATAGGCTACGCTTCAAGCCACTTCCACCAGCCAGAACTGGAGCTCTCCACTGCCAAATCCCACACCTGCTTGGGACAGAGCAGTAGTGATGTCCAGAGGCAGGTTTCAGCCATGCTTAGCCCCGATGCTGTTGTAGGATTGGTGCCCTGGGGAAGGTGCTGTCAGCCTGGCAGGCAGCAGCAGCTTCCCCTATAGACTGCAGCCGTTCCATTTCCATTGGGATTTGGCGCTTGGCATCTCGGGCTGCATTTCAGGCCAAGTTTTCAAATCCAAGAGGCCTGCAGGCCTTGTGGACATGCAAAACCACCAATGTAATGAAAATTGGTTTTAAATTGATTTAGTTCAAAAAAGAGAAAAAAAAAAACCTTTCAAACCACCATGTGGAACCATTTAGAAGAGTCAGTTATGAAGTTCAGCTAAACAGAAATGAGCGCCTTAGAGTGTGTCCATGTAGAGCACTGGAGGGAACAGATCTGTTTACCATGAGCTTCAATTGAACCAGTTGAGCTCTGGTTTAATAACCAGCAGTGAGTAAAATTGACCAAAACCCTGATTTCCCCTGCTTAGGCTCCCAGAAATGCAGAAGTTCTCCCAGTAACCTTTGTACACTTTCCTAGATACTTAACATCAGTTTTGGGTTGGTGTTTTTGGTCCAGATCCTTGAAGATGCTTATTAAGATGTCTAAACACCACTGATTTCAAAGAGGATCTGCTGCCTTTGAGGATCTTGGCTCACAGACCTCATTCCTGCTAACCTGATGAGAGGTTTCTGCCCTTCTTGGTCAGCAGAATAACTTTGACTGAGCTGTGGGATCCTAAATGGCTTAAGCCCAGCAGCAGTTTATGGTGTCGCTTAGGTTTTGAAGCTATGGAGTACTGCAACCCAAACACATAGAGCAGGGAGGTGCTGCATAACCCCAAACTCTCATGGGCTTGTGGAAACCATCTCCACATGCAACAGCTTGGAGCTTAATGGTGTTTGCTTGATGTCAAACCTGTTTGCTCAGTGCATCCCATCCTTTATTCTGGATTATTTCTGTGCAGCCTGGGTCATTTCACTGGGATTCTGGGATTAATTCTGGGATNGATTCTGGGATTATTTCTGTGCAGCCTGGGTCATTTCACTGGGATTCTGGGATTATTTCTGTGCAGCCTGGGTCATTTCACTGGGATTCTGGGATTATTTCTGTGCAGCCTGGGTCATTTCACTGGGATTCTGGGATTATTTCTGTGCAGCCTGGGTCATTTCACTGGGATTCTGGGATTATTTCTGTGCAGCCTGGGTCATTTCACTGGGATTCTGGGATTATTTCTGTGCAGCCTGGGTCATTTCACTGGGATTCAGCCAGGTGAAGAACTGGCTGCAAGTTTCCAGGTAGCTCTTTCCTGACAAAGCTGCAGAAGACATCTGTGGCTGGTGTTGCTGAGCTCTTTGAGTACCATCAGTGGTCTTTGCACTGCAGTCATTTAATTCCCTGGGGTTTAGTTTATGGTTGGGGTTTTTCCTTCACTGTTGTCCTGCAAACCCTACCTGTGATGCCAGGATCATGGGATGCCTCTGCTCCCCATCTTTCCCTCTGACATCTGCCTGTGTGCACAGCTCAGCATGGCATCCTCTGAGGTGACACAGTCAAGAGGTTTCAGAGGGACTCTGCATGCTCAAACCCCAAAGGGAAAACTCCACCATGAAGTTCCCCATGAATAGCTCATTTGGGAAAAGGGGTTAAAACAGGACAGAGCCTCTTGCCTTTTCTTCCCTCCTCCTCCACAGCCCCTTTCAGAAAATTAGGGGGCCCCTCTCTGAGGAGAAACTGTTGAAAATTGCACACTGCTTTCCCTTCCCCTTCCTCCTGAACATCGCCAGAACAGCAATATACATTTCTGAGGTTTGGCAGCAGCATCTGAAAGCATGGGGGTTTGCCAGGGAAGGGCTGGCTGCTGGGGGCCAAAGGGCATGTGGGCTTGGAGGGTGCCTGGGGAAGGGAAGACACCTGTGCCCTCTCTCCCTGTCACTGCCACCAGCCATCTTGTTCACACCAATTCCCACTTGCTGCCTGGTGATCACTTTTATTGCCTGGATTGTGCCTGTTCTGGTGGGAGGTGTCCCTGCCTATGGTGGGGGGGTGGAACTGGATGATCTTTGAGGTCCCTTCCAACCTAAACCTGCAGTCTACTGATGTCAGCTCTTACAACTCAGAAGAAGAAATTTCCATTCCATTTAGGCAGTTCTCTACACTGAGGGTGGTGAGGCACTGGCACAGGTTGCCCAGGAAGGTTGTGGCTGCTCCCTCCCTGGAGGTGTTCAAGGCCAGGTTAGATGAAGCCCTGAGTGACCTGTGCTAGTGGGACGTGTCCCTGCCTATGGCAGGGGGTTGGAACTAGATGATCTTAGAGGTCCCTTCCAACTTAAACCATTCTATGAGCCTATGATCAGCCATTGGAAGGAGACTCACTGGCCATCAGCTGTGTGTCTGAGCTGTGGTTTCATAACAAAAGCAGAGGCAGCTGTTCTGGTGGCAGACCTCTTCTGGCCTCAGCAAAAGCCACGTCTGACTCATGTGTGGTCCACGCAGCCGAGAACTGTGACATGAGCCAAGCTAGCCCAGAGCTAGCAGTGTTCCTGCTTCATGTTAAGCTTTCTTCCATGGTGACATCACTGCCTTCCTCCTCCCAGCCTCACCTCTTGCCCAGTGTGGCCCCAACCTCCTCAGCTCACTCTGCTTTGGCTCTTGATGCAGTGATGGCCAGAGCAGCACCCGTGTGCGTGTGTGGTTTCAGCACTGTGCTGCACTCTAATGGTGTCAGCTCTGACAACTCAGAGGAAGAAATTTCTATTCCATTTAGGAAGAAGTTCTCTACACAGAGGGTGGTGAGACACTGGCACAGGTTGCCCAGGGAGGTTGTGGCTGCTCCCTCCCTGGAGGTGTTCAAGGCTAGGTTGGAAGAGGCCTTGAGTGGCTTGTTCTGGTGGGAGGTGTCCCTGCCTGTGGCAGGGGGTTGAAAGTAGATGATTCTCGAGATCCCTTCCAACCTTTCCATTCTCTGAATCTATGATTTCCATGAAAATTCAGGAAGGTTTGTGGGAATGGGGAAGTTTTGAGGCCTGATGAAACTGAAGCCCAAAGTACTTTGTCTCTCTCTACACTTCCTCCCGTGTGCCTTTCTTTCCTTTAAAAGGAGAAGGGAGATGAAAAAGCAAAAGAGGACAACAAAAGGTACTCTCTACCCTCCTGGTCAAGGATTGCAAAATGTCATCCCATCAATGATTTAGAGCATTTTGTTAGAGCTAAAATCCAAAGGGGTATTTGGTCCTGCTCTGGCAGGGGGGTTGGACTAGGTGATCCTTTGAGGTCTCTTCCAGCCCCTAACATTCTGTGGTTCCATTAGAAAGAAATCTTGAGTTAACTAAACCTCCAGACTAGTTCCCATCATCAAATGCTCTTTTTTGGGCACAAACTTAGAATCATAGAATCAACCAGGTTGGAAGACACCTCCTAACTTGGTGTCATCTGCAAACTTACAAACATGTTGGTTTTTGCCTGTGTTTGAACAGCACTTAGGACATGGAGGCTCTAAGGGCATGCCTGAAGCCTCTAAGTGCTGCAGCAGGGTGGGTGATGCACTTCAAGGTTAGCTTACAAATGCTTCTTCATTATTCATCATCATCATGCAGAGCATAAATACTTGCATAAATACTCAGCTTGGGATGTGAGGAAGCATTCCTGCTGCACTGAGCTCTTACCCTGTGCTTAAACTCTGCTCAACTTCCTCTGTGAGCCCATGGCAGCAGGGTAGACGAAGCTGCTCCCACTGCCCCTGAAGTTCAAGCCCCCATCAGAGGAGCTGCAGCCATCAGCGTGGGAGAGGAGAGAGGGGCTGCTGTTATTCATGTTTTTGCATGGCTGGGTTCCACTTTGGCAGGCAGGAGAGACTGCAGTCTGAAAGCTGTGGGCTGATAAGTGGTTTTTGAGAGATAAGATATGAAAGACTCTGTAATTCTGGACGAGAGTGTTGAGTAGTTTATGTGTGTAAGTCCAGATGTTCAGTAGAAGGAGCTGTTCCAGCCCTTCAGCTGCATATGTCTGCTTGCACATGTATGGTATGGTCTGGTGTGCCCCTGGCAGCAGCTGGGCAATGGCCCCTGGTCCCCAGGAGCAGTGAACAGGGTACCAAGTGCCTGTGGCACTCAGGTGAACCAGAAGGTTAATGTTCAGGTTGTGCCCAGTTTCTTTTTTACTCTGACAGACATTTCCCCACGAGGATGAGAATGCTTTCTGATCACAGAAGCTGCATCTGAAGCTACAGCCCAAATTGGAAGGGCAGGGAAAGGCCCAGAGCATCTGTGCCCTGATTCAGACACACACAGGGGCTGCCTTGTTCAACCCATTTACTGGTGACCTACTAAATGCTCTCCACGTGGTGCTGGTGTGGATACCTAAGGCATCTAAAGCATGGAGAGGCTCTGTTACAGCCTCCCTTCTGTCTCATCTGACTCTCACCTGAGTTATGAGCAAAGTGGAAAGGTTTCCACTTGGTTCCTCATAGGTGAGATGGCCCAGAAGGTCAGCAGCATCCTGGCCTGGATTGGCAATAGTGTAACCAGCAGGACCAGGGCAGTGATTGTCCCTCTGGACTCAGCACTGGTGAGGCCACACCTCGAAATCCTGGGTTCAGTTTTGTGCCCCTCACTACAAGGACACTGAGGTACTGGAGCAGATCCAGAGAAAGGCAACAAAGGTGGTGAAGGCTCTGAAGCACAGGTCTGGTGAGGAGTAGCTGAGGGAACTGGGTTTGTTCAACTTGGACAAAAGGAGGCTGAGGGAGACCTTCTTGCTCTCTACAACTCCCTCAAAGGAGGTTGGAGCTAGGTTAGAGTTGGTCTCTTCTGCCAAGGAGCAAGTGATAGGACAAGAAGAAACAGCTTCAGCTTGTGCCAGGGGAAGTTGAAGTTGGATATAAGGAACAATTTCTTCCCTGAAAAGTTGTCAAAGCTGTGCAGGGCAATGGTTGGAGTCTCCATCCTTGGAGAGATTTCAAAGCCATGAGGATGTGGTGCTGAGGGACATGGCTTAGTGATGACCTGGCAGTGCCAGGTTAACAGTTGGAGTTGGTGAGAAAAGTCTCTTCCAACCCAAACGATTCTATGGTTGCATGGCAGTGGTCACTGAAGGCAGAATGAGGTCTTGTCCTTGCCTTTAGCAGCAAACTCCAGGAGCACAGTTCCTGCNTTTCTTTCTGAGCTGCAAGTGCACACTGCTGGCTCATGTTGAGCTTCATCCACCAGCACCCCCAAGTCCCTCTCCTCAGGGCTGGTCTACAGCCAGTCACTGCCCAGCCTGCATTTGTGCTTGGGACCTTCCCCTTGGTCTTGTTGAACCTCGTGAGATTGGCTTGTGCCCAGCTCTCCAGCCTGTCCAGGTCCCCTGGATGTCATCCCTGTCCTCCAGTGTGTCAGCTGCACCACACAGCTTGGTGTCATCAGCAAACTTGCTGAGGGTGATCATTAGCACACCAGCAAAGCTCTGTGTTCACCTATTCCAGAAAGAGCTTTTCTTGGAGTGGGCAGGCTCATGTCCAGAACATCTGCAGCAGTGAACTGCTCTGAGATGTGAATCATCACTGAAGGAGGGCTGTGTCTCGCTGGAAGCCTCTCTTATCAGCAGCTCCTGTCTCCAACATGCAGTCACAGGGTGAGGGCTGCTTGAGTAAGAGGCAGACACAGGGCTGGATTCCCAGCATCTGTCAATTGGGGGTAGCTTCCCTAAAATAGATGTGGCTGTATTGATTTAAATAGGGTGGGAATTTAGCCCTGGATGTTCTGCAAGTACGTGAGCCATCGATGGCCAGGACTTTTCCAAGGAGACACATCGTTTGTTATCCTGAGCAAGATCACTGCAGACAGGGAAAAAGATCAGCAGTTGGGGTTTTACTTTGTGCTGTCATTTTGGGGCTAAATGTGTTGCTTTGTTCATCGTGAGCTTGTTCAGTTGATGTTTGAATAGGATGAGATAAACATCCATGCTTGCTGGGGCCTCTTCAGAACCAGCCTGCCATAATTCACATGCACAGAATGATAGGGGCTGGAAGGGACCTCAAAAGATCATCAAGTCCAACCCCCTTCCCAGAACAGGGCTACCTAGAGAAGGTCACACAGGAACTCATCCAGGCAGGTTTGGAATGTCTTCAGAGAAGGAGACTCCACAACCTCTCTGGGCAGCCTGTTCCAAGGCTCTGTCACCCTCACAGGGAAAAAGATTTTCCTTATGTTCACATGGATCCTTCTCTGCTCCAGCTTGCAGCCATTGCCCCTTGTCCTGTCATTGGATATCACTGAGCAGAGCCTGGCTCTGTCCCCCCCACACTGCCCTTTGCATCTTTATAACCAGGAATGAGGTCACCCCTCAGGCTCCTCTTCTCCAAGCTAGAGGCCCAGCTCCCTCAGCCTGTCCTCATTAGGGAGATGTTACACTCCCTTCAGCATCTTTATGGATCTGCACTGGACTCTTTGAAGCTGTTCCCTGAGGACCTTCTTGAACTGAGAGGCCCAGAACTGGACACTATTGCAGATTTGGCTTCACCAGGGCAGACTAGGGGGGGAGAAGAACTCTCTACCTACTAACCACAGCCCTTCTAATACACCCCAGGATGCCATTGGTCTTCTTGGGCACAAGAGCATGTTGCTGACTCATGGTCATTCATTTTGTCTCTTAAGAGCAGAATGGGGAGGGCTTGGATGTTTTAGTTGAAATACATCCCCAAGATTTTTCAAGTATGGCCAAGGACAAGTTAACACAGACCTGTGGGGACTAACTGAGGTGATGGGGACCACCTTCCAGCTTGGAGGATGGGATGTTACCCAGGAAAGTCTTTCAGCATCTCACCTGCCTCTTGATTCTGCCTTCCTCACTGTGAGGATAGTGACCCTGGCAGCACCTTATGATAGCCTCTGGAAAGTGCATCACTGAAACCAGGGCAGTTCATACGTTGGAGACTGATATGTTGTACAGAGGTGGGAATGCCCTGCTGAGAGCCAAGGGAGGTATGGTAAGGTCATATGGAAAGGAGCTTTGCATGTAAAAAGCTGAGGTGGAAGTGGTTGACGTGGAGGGCAGAAAGACTCTTAAACCCAAGAGTGACCTGGGTGTTGGCAGTGCAGCAGGCTCACAGCGCTCTTCTCCCAGGCACCCAGGGACAGAATAAGAGGACACAACCTCAAGCTGTGCCAGGGCAGGTTCAGGCTGGATGTTAGGAAGAAGTTCTTCCCAGCAAGAGTGATTGGAATGGGCTGCCCCGGGAGGTGGTGGAGCCACCATCCCTGGAGGTGTTCGTGAGGAGGCTGGATGAGGCACTTGGTGCCATGGGTTAGTTAATTAGAAGGTGTTGGGTGATAGGTTGGACTCGATGATCTCAGAGGTCTCTTCCAACCTGATTGATTCTGTCATTCTGTGACCCTCGACCCTCAGGATCACCAAGTCCAACCATTAACCCTACTCTACAAGGTGCACCCTAAACCATATCCCCTGGAGGAGTCTCAGTGCAGGCCTCATTGCTCTCTACAACTACCTGAAGGGAGGTTGTAGCCAGGTGGGGTTGGGCTCTTGTTCT
Organism: Ramphastos sulfuratus; assembly: GCA_013399055.1. Lineage (NCBI taxonomy): Eukaryota > Metazoa > Chordata > Aves > Piciformes > Ramphastidae > Ramphastos > Ramphastos sulfuratus. The sequence goes on along the minus strand of WBNM01003854.1, from coordinate 13,345 downwards.
GTCACTGGGTGCCTGGGAAAAGAGGACACAGCCTCAAGCTGTGCCAGGGCAGGTTTAGGCTGGATGTTAGGAAGAAGTTCTTCCCAGAAAGAGTGACTGGCATGGGAATGGGCCGCCTGGGGAGGTGGTGGAGTCACTGTCCCTGGAGGTGTTTAAAAGGAGGCTGGATGAGGCACTTGGTGCCATGGGTTAGTTAATTAGCAGGGTTAGGTGACAGGCTGGACTCAATGATCTCAGAGGTCTTTTCCAACCTGGTTAATTCTGTGATCAGTGTGTCCCCACTTTGCCAGTGCCTTCTGAAAACCTCTGTGCTCACCACAAGCTTTCAGCCATCACCAGCAGCTCCTGCTGGCCACAGCCACAGAGGAACAGAACCGCAGTGCTCTGCTGTTGCACAGCCTGGGATCCACCTCTGTTACCCTTAGCGCTCATTCCTCACTGATTCACAGTGGCATTTCTCTCTGCTCCTTATTCATTGCCCAAACATCCTGGTGAGCAGGGGCTTGTTAGTGGCTTTGGCCACTTGGCACAAAGGGTGGAATCTTATGGTAAACCCAGAGACACTTTATGGAGGTGTAATATCTTGGGTTTGGTTTCCTTCGCATTTTTGTAGCGCAGAGGCCAAAAACACATCAAAGAAGCCAGTCTGGCAGCGAGCGCCGACCCTAAGTTCATTACACTCCAATTAGGCTGTTAAGAAGACATAAAAGCAGCAGCAAAACTGTATGTCCTCCTCAATTGCTGTTTGCTGAGGTTCCTTCTCTCTTTTGTGGCCTGGATCCTGGAGTATCTTGGTCCACCAGCACCAGTGGTGGTGTGTGCTTGGGGAGCGCCGAGGCATCTTTCTCATTAGAGCCATGATGGCATCAAAGGGCTTTAGCCAGTCCCTGTGGAAGAGCAAAGGGTTTGGGGGTTTTTGTGCATCTCTCTTTGTGACTAACCACTTCTTCACCATTTCACCTCATTGTTCTGGTCCCCTTCTCCTCTCTGCTCTTTGTGATGGATTAAACAGAAAAAGCATTTCTGAGATGTGGGCTGCTTGCTGCAGAGTGTGAAGGTCAACATGCTGGGCAGCTGAGGGCATGGGCATGGTCTCTGCAGCACTCTTTGCTTGGGCTCTCTGCAGCTGCCCTTTGGCCAGGGTCATTCCTGTGGGAACAGCAACGGTAGGAAGAAGTTCTTCAGCAGGGAAGTGGTGAGGCAGTGGAACAGGTTGCCCAGGGAGGTGGTGGAAGCTCCATCCCTGGAGGTCTTTAAGGCCAGGCTGGATGAGGGTCTGAGCAACCTGGTCTAGTGTGAAGTGTCCCCGCCCGTGGCAGGGGGGTTGGAACTGGATGCTCCTTGAGATCCCTTCCAGCCCTGACAATTCTATGATAGGAATGAAGAAACCATTAATAAGCTTTAGGTATCAAGAATGAAAATCAGCAGCTTGATTATTTTGGGGATGAAACACTACATTCCAGTGACCCCTCTCAGAGGCTTATTAAAATGGCAGTTCTCTTGGAACCCTGTGCCATTTCTTCCCATGCCACCACGTGCAGAGGCTTGTAGGAGCAACCAAGGGCACCTGGGTGGCAAAAACATCCATGGTGAAAGCTGCTGTTGCAGTTAGCTACTGGTAGAAGGAGTTGCAAGTCATAATCTTTCAATGTATTTGCATTCTGTTTATGGTCTAGATGCTTAAGTAACTGTTTAGTGCTGCAGAGGGAATCAAAACGCTCTTGCAAACCAACAAACAAGAATCCAAGCTTTTAACTGGCATCAATTTGGGTAGTTGTTGGAAGTGGTGACACTTTTTTTCCCCCACATATTGCAATATGAAAACTCTCCATCATCAGACAGAAAAATGAGGGTTTCCCCTTCCTGTCTCATTCCCCAAAACCTTCAGGAGTGATTCATCCAGCTAAGAAAATCTGATCAAACCTGTGAAACAAATTCCTGTCAGATTTCAGTATGGCACTGTGTCTATCCTCAGATGGATCTGGCTTTGATGGATAAATAATATTTCAGCTGGTGTTAAAGTTGCCTGTCCACAGAAAGTGTGAAATGTCACTGTAGGGCTGTGGCTGCTCTGTAGGACCACCTGGGATGCCCAGAACTTCCCTAGGACAGTCAGGGAGGGAAGGTCATGAGTGGTCCTCAAGAAGCTGCTGCAGGTAAATGCTGTATCCAGATAGGACCCATGTGAACTAGAGGGTTTGGGGCTGTGCCTCAGCTTCTTGACTTCATGTCAGGGCACACACCATCTTCTCTTCCATGCATCCCAGTGGTCACGGGAAGAAGACCTGTGCACATGGGCTGGGCTTGCTCCAGCCACGTCCTTTGTCCCAGATGTCTGTGGTCAGCATGACCTCAGGCAACATCATGGCATGAGTCTGCCATGTAGTTTAGATACAACCTCAATACACCCAACTCTGAGTCAAGGGACAGCCTGTTCTTTCTGAACACTGTGTGACAAAAAGGTCACAGACCCAGTGCATGAAATCTGTTGGGTAACAGTTTCCTTAATGGCTGGGACAACTGACAGTGTGTCAGAACTTATTAAAGGAAGAAAATGCATGATCCATCTCTTTCTTTCTTTCTCATTCCCTCCCTGGCTTTAGTCTTGAAGGCAAGAGCTGGCTTTGTCCAGACTGGGAGAACGTGGGGTGGCACAAGCTGAACCTTGTGCTAAGTAACAGGTAAAAACAAACAAGAGCTGTGATTCCAGGGAAGCTGGAGAAACTGCATTTTGTTGCCTGCTTTTCCAGATGAAGGCAATGCTGTCCTGTTAGCTCATCTGAAAATGTGTAAGCCATCCTCTCCTTCCAAGGCATTTCCTTGGTCTCACCCACACCAACTTGTTCTCATTAATCTTAGGTAATGTTCTTTTCTTTCTTTCTTTTTCTGTTTTTTCCCCACAAAGATTAGTGTCTTCTGTCCTTCTGGCTGGAGACCACAACTGGAGAGATCACAGATGCAGGCAGGTGGTTCTCCATGCAAACCTGAGCAGCTCTTTCCTCTGCACAGCCGTGGGGTTTTAGGGGAGCCTGTGTTAGGTCCTAGTCAGCAAGAAGTGGGGAAACCCATGCCCCCAGAGAACAGCAGTTGATGTCTTGGGGGGAAGCCAGCATCAGCAGGCTCCTCTTAGCTGGCTGCTGGGGAGGAAAACACTGCAGGAAGCCAGGAAGCCTCAAAGGGATCCTTCAGCACAGCTCAAAAAAGGGTTTCCTGAGCTCACCACAAAGCCACAGACGAGGACAACCTCTCAGATGCTTTTGATTCAGCATGCTCTGGCCCAAACCATGCTCCCTTCATGTGCTTTTTCCAAGGGAACACTGAGCCTCTCCTCAGTGTGTAGAGCTTAACCCAGCACTGCATGTGCAGGGCTGACTTCTATGACAGTGCCAAGGCTGGAGAAAGGCATTCTAGAGCCCCCATTCTTCTCTCTGAGGAGAGAACAGGGTGCAAAAAAAGAAAAAAAAAAAAAGAAAAAGGGATTGGACACTCCTTTAGACAGCTTGAGATAGGACAAGTATCTCATGTAGGACAGAAGCATGCTGGCCAGCTCTTCTCTTCCTGCTGCCCAGGAGGTGAAGGGAAGATGAGGGAGAAAACTTACTGCTCCTCTTTGGCTGTGCCTAAACTCATGGGGCACAGGTCCCATAGAATCATAGAATGGTAAGGTTGGAAGGGACCTCAAGGATCATCTAGTTCCAATCCCCTGCCATAGGCAAGGACACTTCCCACTAGTACAGGTCACTCAAGGCCTCGTCCAACCTGGCCTTGAACACCTCCCTGGGCAACCTGTGCCAGTGTCTCACCACCCTCACTGTAAAGAACTTCCTCTTAACATCCAGTCTAAATCTCCCCTCTGCCAGTTTAAACCCATTGCCCCTTGTCCTGTCATTGCAGGACAGCCCATGATGGGCTGGGATTCGAATATACAGCACTCCTCCCTCCTACCTTCACCTTTGGAGTACAGGGAAAAGAGACCTGCTGTGAAGAGGCACCAGAGCATGCTCTGGGTGGCAGGAGAACCTGAACTTCCATGTGGGCTGGAGCAAATCCCCACCATTTACACTCTGTGTGGCTCTCTGAAGGTCTGCAAGATAGCCTCATGTAGGAAACAGCTTCTCTCATCCACTCCGTTATCATTCTGTCTTTGAAGGTTTCCGCTTTGTTGTTGCTTGAAAAGCTGCTCTCTCCAGGGTCCCCCCTCCACACTCCCACAGATGATCAATAAAAAGACTTCCTGAAGAAATTTTCTTTTTGGCTGGAGATTGCATTCAAAACCTTTCCCCAGTGGAGGAAGGCAAAAACATTGCTGCAGAAGGTTCTCAACTCTGCTGCCAGGAACCGCGGTTCTTTGAACCCGCTCGAGTGACCCATTAGCTGGCAAGACAGCTTCCCATACTCCCTGCTCCATCTGTGTCACCGTTTCCCAGCTAACAGGCATCCAGAGCTCCAAGAAGCTGTTGTCAGCTGAGTTACGGCAATGTCAGGAACTGAGGACAACCTCTTGTTGGTAAAGCATTTCGAAATCCGTGCCGCACATGGTGGCAGGCAGAGGCTTCTCCACGGGCCTCGGGTGCAGCTCCGCTTGCACGGTGCGTACCTCGGCGTGGCTGTGTCTGCAGCTGGGGCCAGAGGTACCAGCTCACCTCCTGCCCTGCCAGCAGAGCTGTGGGCTCAGCAATGCACTCGTTAGGCAGGTGGAAGCTTTGCTGCTTCCCGTTTGCAGCCTCTATGCTAGAATATTTCATTAGTGAAATCACTGATGTTTATTACCTACTAAATGATCTCTCTCTCCAACAATCTCTGAGGGTTATTACCACAAAGCCTTGCACAACAGATGTTAAAAGCCATCAGTTTAAATCAACATATACTTTTATTAAAAACAAAACCCAATGGCTTTTTTTTTTCTCCTTCCCCTCCCCCAAGCCTTGCATTCCAGTTTCTAAAGCTGAGATAATCTTCTGGAGAAGCTAATGGATATTGTTAATAGCTGGATTGAATTTATAAAGAGCTAGGAGAGAACAAACAGGAGAGCAGAGACAACCTTCCAGAGAAGCACTGAAGGCAGTCTGTGGTGCTTTGCTAGCAGAGCTTTCTTCATGCTGGTTGTTTCAAGATGATGCATGAGATGAAGTTACAGAATCACACAGAAACATGCAGGTTGGCAAAGCCCCTCAGGATCACCAAGTCCAACCTAGAACCCTGCTCTACAAGATTCACCTTAAACCATAGCCCCAAGCACCACAGCCAAACCACCCTTAAACATATCCAGAACTGGGGACTCCACCACCTCCCTGGGCAGCTCATTTCAATCCCTGACCACTCTCTCTGTAAAAAACTTTTTTCTTAATATCCAATCTAAACCTCCTCAGCCTCAGCTTGAGGCCATTCCCTCTTGTTCTGTCTCCAATTACCTGTGAAAAGAGCCCAGCACCAACCTCTCCACAATGTC
>WBNM01003853.1:32872-64348 GCA_013399055.1 Ramphastos sulfuratus | reverse complement strand
ATAAATATATATAATATAAAATATAATATATATTATTATATGTGTCAAGAATATAAGTGAATTTTTACTTGAAACTCTTTTTTAATTACCTGGATTTGTTTCCTTTGGATAATAACTATACATTTGTAAGACTGAAAATTGTACTACATTTTGGGAATGGCTCAAGTGTTGCATGCATATATAAATGCATCTCTGTGTGTGTGCTTGTACACTTTGGAAAAACCCCTCATTGGTGAAGTGAGGCACCAACTGCAGCTTCATAACTCACATAAATTGCATATATTATGATATCTAACCCTTTTGATAATGGCCATCAGTTTCTTGAGCAAACTGAATATGACCAAAGAGAGTCAAAAGACTGCAGTACAGTTAAGTGAAATTTACATAAGAACATCCCTCATTTTATGTAAGCTGCACAAGAATTAAAGAATGTTGAGGCAGATGAAAGATCCAGGAGGTTTCAGCAGACTTATTTTTTCCAGACCTATGAATTTAAAATAAGGTAAACGGATAAAATCCTCTGACTGGTTGCTGCTAAGGAGAAAAAGAGAGTCTATGGTCATTGAAAGAAGGGGCAGGCCACTTGGAAGGACTGCGAGATGGTCATGAGACTGTGCAGGGAGGAAAATTGCAAGGGCTAAAATCCAACTGGAAACTAATTTGACTTCATTTGTTAAACAGGAGAGGAAATCCTTCTGCAAATATATTAGCAACAAAAGGAGGACTAAGGAGAATCTGTGTCCTTGGATGCAGTTGGGAAAACTGGTCAAGAATGAGGAAAAAGGCTGAGGTACTTAGTAAATTCTTTGCCTCAGTCTTTAGTAGTAAGACCAGTTGTTCACTAGATCCCGAAGACCCTGAGCTGAAAGATAGGGATGGGGAGCAGAACAAGGCCTGAAGAGTCCAAGAGGAGATGGTTGGTGACCTACTGCACCACTTCCACATATACAAATCTGTGGGGCCAGATGGCGTACACCCAAGCTACTGAGGGAGCTGACAGAAGTGCTCACCAAGCCACTTTCCATGATTTGCCAGCAGTTCTGACTAAGTGAGGAGGTCCCATCTGATTGGAGATTAGAAAACACAATGCCCATCTACAAGAAGAACTGGAAGGAGGACCTGGGGAACTACAGACTTGTAAGTCTGACCTCAATGTTGGTGAAGGTCATGGAGGAGGTGATTTTGAGTGCCATTATGCAACATGTGCAGGGCAACCAGATGATCAGGCCCAGTTGGCATGGGTTCACGAGGGCAGATCCTGCTTAACAAGCCTGATCTCTTAGAACGAAGTGACCCACTTAGTGGATGAAGGAAAGGCTGTGATTTGTTTTTTCATTATCTGGATTTTAGTAAAGTCTTTGACAGCACTTCCCACAGCATCCTCCTGGAGAGACTGGCTGCTTATGGCTTGGATGGGTGGATGTTTCTCTTGGTTAAGAACTGGCTGGATGACTGTGCTGAAAGAGGGGTGGTGAATGGAGTTAAGTTCAGTTGGTGTCCAGTCATTAGTGTAGTCCTCTAGGGCTCAGTATTTGGGACAGTTCTTTTTAATACTTTTATCAATTATCTGGATGAAGTAATTGAATGTACCCTAAGTAAGTTTGCAGATGACACTAAGCTAGCTGAAGAGTTATTTTACATTCTCATCCTTCAAGGAGGGTTTTTCTCTATGCTTAACACTTGTACAATCTGAAAGACTGAAAGTTTATGAACTCTTTTACAGTTTGTCTGCTAACCACTTTCTTTTTGTACAGGATCATTTTTACTGTTGTTTTTTGTTTGTGTCTATTTTAATGACAGTGTTCTGGTTTGCTGTGACAGTATGGAGTGAGGCTTTTTCTCAGAATGAGTGAGTGATAGAATAAGACTCATTCTAAAATTCTAGTCTGAGGAAAACCAGCAAACTCTGAACGGTGACATATATCACATTTGAAGATTTGTATGTTTCAGCCACTGCATTTAAATTTAGCATTGCCCAGCTCAGTTTTCCAGTGCTATTGTGGAGAGGAAATACATTTTGCTTAAAACCTTGCATATCTGCAAGAATGTAAGAAATAGTTGTACAGATGTAAGGAGTAACAAAATGTGTTGTATGCAAATTGATTTAGAATCAGTAAATCTAACTTAAGATTCTGAAGTTGTCAACATTCTTTTAACACAATTTCAAAGAGATTTGTGGGTAAGCAGTTTATGTTATCTTTTGCAACTAAATACAGCTTTATTACATCTTTTCTCACTTTACATGGACTGCTCTTTCAGATATATGTAGCAGTTCCTTTTGAATTACTTAAACTTTTACTCTTCTTGAAAGTTATGTTAGAAAACATCTACTGAGTTTGTGGTTTTCATCTACCTTCTGTGCACTTTGAGATATACAGTACAGCTGAATTTAGAGTACAATTATGTTTAGCTGAAAACAATTTAAAAAGGAACTGTGAAGCAACTTCAGGAGGAACTTTTTAAGATGCAAATAATATCCTAGAAGATGTATTGAATGCAGTCAGAAGTAAGAGAACACTTGGCTAAGAAATGACATTGAAAAGCTTATTAAGGCAAATCTGTGTGTTAGAACCTGGTTTGAAAAATGGTGGAATCAAGAAGATTCAGAGTAATGATATGCTTTCAACTAGGCAAAGGATCAAGTGACTGACCAGTCAGGACATGGATAGATGATGCTGATCTTATGAAAGTAGGAGGAATTATTCCAAGTAAATCACAGAAATTGATTTGTCTTTCATACCTTAGCAGAAAACTTACAAAAAACAGTATCTGGAGACTAACAGTATCTCTGGATTCTTTACATCAGGACTATTTTTCTTCATGAGACATTTCCAAACTTCTGCATATAAAGCTCTCTTTTTAAAAAAACAACCACAAATTATAACTCTGATAAATTTCCTGGATGGAACTTAAATGCTTGGTTTTAATAAACATGGCTTACGCCTCCACTTTGTAAACTTCGCTTTTCTTCATATTTGAGTTTTTCTTTAAAAGTAAATGGATCATCCTGTCACTTAGATTATTTAATTTCAGAAGTTAGTGCCTGAGAATGATAAAGCTGTCTTGGTCATGATAACTAATAACGTTCTTTGTCTTAGGTGTCTGTGCTGGTTTGAGGATAATTGGAATATTTTAATGAGAGAAATTAGATCATTGGCTGTGAGAAGAAAACAATAATGATGTCTATATCACTTTTTTGTTCTGCTGAGGAATATAAATAGTCAAAATATAAGATAAGGCACTCCTCACTTCTGCTTCTTCTGTCTGTGTGTCTGGCTGGGATCTTGCCTTACCTCCTTTGCATGAAACTTATGCAACCCAATCTAACCATTTCCTTATAACTCCTTGTCGGCTTTTGACATCTCACCTCAGATCTCTGCAGATTTATCACATGAGCTATATGGAGATTTATCTGGTTATTTCTGAGATAAGGGGTGAGAGGGGGAAAGGAGGGGGGTTGGTTGGGAGTCCTCCCGGGCAGTCTGGATGCTCAGAAGGGATTTTGAATTTCTGTATTATTTTTAACTTGTATTTAATTGTAAATATCTGTATATATTGTGTATATATGCTTGTATATTTGTGTACACTGTAAACATAGCTTCATTCCTTAACTTCCAGCTGTCTAGGCTAGTCTGTGTTCCAGAGCACTCCAAAGTCCTTCCTTCTCCCCACCCTTGCAGGTAGAGCAAGGGAGAAGGTGCGTAGGGCCTGCCTTAGAAGACTTCCTGCTTTACAAGAGTTCCAGCCTTAAGAGTCCCTCCCCAACCTTGACAGAGTTCCCATTTTGGACCATCCTCACTTTTGGACAGCTCCTACCTTTTTGGACGGCTCTTGGTTTTGCACCGTCCCTGCCTTCGGACAGTTCTCCCCACTTTCCCACTGCTCTGTGCAAATTTGCAGGCTTGGCAAGTCCTGAGGTCCTTTTGAGAGAGCTGCTGGTGACACCTGGACCCAGCTGCTCTTGGACCTTACTTCATCTGGCTTTCTGGCTGTTATTCTGAACTGGGGAGACCTGAGCAGTTTGGCTTTCCCCTGCCGCTGCCAAGGCAGTGTCACTTCCACAAATCCCTGTCTTGTGTCAGTTGTTTTGAGACACTTCTGATGTTGGCAGCTTTTCACCCCCCATGGATTTCTGCTGCATGAATCCAGACTATTGGATATTGTATGCAGTGTCAGAAGGCAGCCGAGTTGCAGAGAAATCCAGCAAGGGATCATCGCTGAATACCTATCTCAGCTCCGTGAGTAAAGCCTGCTGGTCCCTTAATTCTCTGCTCAGCCTGATAGATAGTGGGGTAAAGCTGTGTTTATAGCTTAGCTTTTTCCATTTCCTGACTTCCTAAATCTCTAAATCGGTCCATAACATCCTGTAGAAGAATTCCCTATCAAATTAAAACCTGTAAATAAACCTAAACTAATTATATATATAGTTTTGGGGATGGGGCTTTCAAGAAAATAAATTAATTCTATTTTTATAATTCCTGACTTGGCCACATTAATTCCCTGCCTCCACGACAGTCTGGTTAATCTAGCATATGTGTGGGAAACTCCTGAACCACAACATTGTCTCAATATCTCTCAGTTAGAAGTGTAGCAAATAAACAAGATATTTCCAACATGAACAGAGATCTAAAGTCCCAAAACTCCAGTGCTATCATCCCCTGACTGTAGCTCCAAGAGAATCAGTGGAATACAACATAAAGTTATACTCACTTGTTTGGTGCCTCAGTCCAGAAATCAAGAAAGAAACTCTTTATTTTCCATTCTAGGCACATATAAACTCAATTTACATAAGTTTAATATCAGTTATATTCTTGGTATGAATCTTTAGTAATAAGTAGACATGAATTTTCACTGATCTATTATGCTAAATTTCTGCAAAAAATTATACTCTTGTTGAAAATGAAGCTACTCAAAGAATCCATTTCCCAGTTTTGTTAAGTTGCTTTAGAAGCTGAGAAGCATCTGTTCCATATTACCCAGAAGTACAATAGTGTAATTAATAATATGCAGCTCATGCATAATTTGGGGGAAATAATATAACTTCTTTTCCTTATTCATTGTCCATTGAATTTATTGCCTCTGATTTAGAAAAGACATACCCAGTCTTAAGGCAGTAACTTCAGCTGAGCCTTGTTGCTCCTGTAAACTGTTATAAACACCAATGGACAGTGATGACTGCATCTGCATTTAATATGCATTTTACTTTGTATTCAGTGTGATAAGAGTCTATTTATTTTTAGAACAATGAGAAATATTTTTGGAAAAAATCGATTTTTTCCAGGTATGAATTCCAAAGTAGATGAGAGACAACAGGTATCAAAGCAGGTAATTAATCCCACCAGTCACCCTGACAGTAATAAACTTCCAAGAAGAAGGAAAACGGCTCTGAACTTGTTGCTACGCAACCTCTTCCAAAGGTATATAAAGCTGATAGTTGCTGCTGTTTATTTTTGAAGCCAGTTTACTCCAAAGGAAAAATTAAAAAATGTAAGCTTGTATTCTCTAAGTGTAGCCCACTGCTATAATTAACATTATAGATATCAGTTTGACATTTGATATTATGTGGGCACTCTTTGAAGCTTAGCTCCATGTTAAGATTTATTTCTTTGGTCAGGAACTGCAGTCCTGTGGTTGTGGAACTGACTCATATGACCTTTGAGCATAAAGCACAGTGAGTGGAATTTATTTCACCGTAGTTACTCTTTCCCAAAGCGTATACAGGCAGGCACACTTAGTGTCCCCAAACAATTCATTTAAATGCTCTTTATCATCTAAAGGAAACAATTTAGATTTTGTTTCTTTACTTAAGGGACTCCTCTGTCTCAGTCTGACCTGCCTAGCTGAGTACAATAATGCTCTTGAACTGTCTCTCACCCTCTTTCAGGCTGTTTCTTTTCCTCATTTCCACAGTATGGCTGTATTGTTTGCGAATTCCCATTACTGTTCTTGGCTGAGATCTGCAGTTTCTCAAACGCTGCAGAGATGACCATTCCAAAGCATAATATCAGAGTTAGTGATGCTTAGCTATGGGAAAAATGAAACTACAGCTTTATTACTTTATGTAATGCTAATTCAGAGTGTGCTAGGAGACATAACCTTGCCTGATGAATGGAGGAATTTTTTGTTGCCCAGGCTTAGGACCAGATCATAACTGAAGATGCTGAGAGTGGCCCCTTCCCTGCTGTGATCCTGCAAGAGACTCCTAGGTGCCGTGAGGTGGCTCTGGCCAGGGCTGACTCCCAGTCCAGGGAAGGCACTTTCAGCTGAGATTTGCCTGGGCCCTACCAGAGCTGCAGCTCCTGATACCCTACATCCATGGGCTTGGGCATGAGTTGTGCTTGAGATGTGGCCAAGCACAGGCTGACATCTCAGACTTGGCTCAGCCCAAGTCTGTCTGCAGGGAGATGTTCAAGGCATGCGATTGGTTCTTGAGCTGCCTCTGGCTACTTCTGACTGCCCTGCCATGGTGGAACAGGCCCTGTCTGTCAGGCTCTATCCTGCCGCATTTAGGAGTCCCACCACACCCAGGTCCTTGGTCTGGCCTTCACTATGATGTAACAACAGGCATTATCTGGGATCACCACAGGATAGCTGATGTTGGCATGGACCTCCTGAGGGTATCATGTCCAACTCTTCTGTAAGGAAGGACAACATAAAGCAGGTTGCTCAGGGCTCTGTCCAGTGGCATTTTCACTACCTCCAAGAATGGGGATAAAATAAACTGTCTGGGCAGCCTATTTAACCACCCTGCCTGTGTAACAGTCACGGCTTTTATCTGAGAGTATTCAAACATCTAACAGTCTCAATGCATATCTGGATGCTGAATATGAAAAATAGATTTCTATCAGAATCAAGCTGAGGATTTGACCATATGAAGTGACCCCCTGGGTTATTTTTTTCCTGAATGATTTATCTATGTTTTTCTTTAAAAGCAGTAATAACAATGTGGTGGGGTTTTGCCATTTGTTTCTGGTTTTGTTTTACTTTAATTTCAGTTAGTTTTCATGGTTTCATGGGTGTTTGCATTGCCTCTCAGGTCTGAGTCTCCTCCTCATTGCAGTCTCCTCAGATTTCCGTATATTTCAGGGTTCTTCTGAATGCTTCACATGTCTGCTTGCTATGCCTCATGACCTAGAACTTTTTGCTTGCTTAGGAGTAAAGAATCTCCTTCCCCAAAGGGATTCTTTGGACTTGACCTTTTGACCATCTGAGAACAACAAAATCAAGTAGCTTCACCTTAATGGGATGAAAACACCAACATGACTGTTTGACCAAAAGTAATTGTTCGAGGTTTTTTTGTTTGTTTGGTTGGTTTTGTTTAGGTTTTTTTGGTGGTTTGTTTTGTTTTGTTTTTAAGAATTTATCCTTGTAGATGAGGGACAGTTGTCTTTAAAGTACATCTGCTAAATTGCTTGTTTCAGGGTATACATTAAGAAAACAAATTTAAAAATTCTAGCATGGATTAAGGTGTAAAATAGGTGCTTGATCGCTGCAGAGCTATCAAGGTACTTCTGCATATTTAGTGCACTTAAATAAATATTAAAAAAACCTAAAATCTCTGTCTTACAGACTTCTATGTTATTTATTTTTGGACTTAAATAATTCAGCTTTAAAACTCCTGTATCTCCTTGTGGATCTGTTCCAATTCTCAGATATAATGCATCATTATTATTACTGTTGTTGCTATTATTGTCATTTGTAACGATACTATAAACTTTTCAGGGTAAGTGTTTTAAGTAAGCCTGAGATAGTAACATTATTTACCAAGCACAGGAGTCTGGCAGGAGGTAGCCATGAAAGTTAATCAAGTAGAAAGAAGCTTCCTGCTCTTTCTTGGTTCTTATGCTGTTGTCTTGGTCATACCTGTGAGTACCTCGAATTAGTAAATTAAATAACATCACAGATTTCCATCATGTAAGATTTGGTCTTTCCCTCATTATATCTCTATAGAGAAGAATCTGGATGTGAGACAGCATTTTAGTGTATGTTTTGATTTATATATTCATAGAAAATTTGTTACAGATGTCACACTGATTTTATTAAAATAAGTAAAATCAGAGAAATTCGTCTGCTGCTAGTGTCAGAGAATGTTGATGCTTGCATGTGACCTTGACCCTTAGTGCCACCCAAGAGCATCTGAGATAATTTCCTTTTGAACTACTGGACTTTAATTTTTATCCTTTGTTCCAGATTACTGATCACAAGTTTCATGCTGAAGCAAGAAATCTTTGCAGACCAGATCTTTTAGAGTACTGAGTCTTAGCCTAAAAGGCACTTTGTAAAGCAGATCCCTTCCTTAGGAAACCAGTGAATAAAGTGGTAAGGCACATATTTTGGTGGCATTTATGTAACTATTTATGTATACATTGTACTGATAAAAGACATGCTGAGTGATCCCAGTCATAGTCTGTCTTTATAAGTGTATCCATGGATATTGCTTGTTGCTATATAAGAACTTAATGTTGGTAGGAAACCCACAGAACAGACTAACTGTGGACTAAACCTCAGACCACAGGACTGCATCTTGGCTAGGAAAATCTAGTTATTAAGTAGTTAAACTTACAGATATGCAAAGCAATTAGCAGCAGGTGCTGATTGAAGGTGTAAGATGTCTGGTCCCTCATACTTCAGTCTACATTTTCTTTCTACTTTTCCCAGCTTTGTTTCCTAAGCAAAACTACAAACAAACTCCACAAAACCTCACAGTGAGAAATGGAATAGTAGGAAATTTAGATTTTAATACTATTAGTTCTTGCATCCCTCCAGAAAAGTTCTGGTTCTTGAAGTCGGTTTTCTGTCCACATAAACCCACCTTTTTATCATACCTTTATTCTCAGATTTTATAAAGATGGATTTCATATGAAGCTACAGTTTTGCAACAAACATGTTACAATAAATATTTTCCAGGTATTTCAAAGAGTAGCTCTTAGCAAAATGAAGAAGATACAGAACCTGTATAAGTTTCATGTTGCCGGAGGTTCCAAACACTGTTCTCTGATCTTCAGGGCTCTGGAAGAAGGGAAGCATGCTTTTAGGTTATAGACCAGCTAATTGTTTTGTCCTTACCCTCTCAGTCCTCACCCAAAAGCTTCAAATAATTGCAAATTCCAAGTGTACAGTTGAAGGTAGAGATTGTAATTATCACGTGTGCTGCAGCCACAGGAAAGAAACAGGCTTTATCACTAAAGAGCTGTGATGGTTTGGGAGCTACCTCCCCCCCACCCACTATGAAAATCACCCAGACTAGACTCAGCCAGCTGGAAGTTAAGGAATGAAGCTATATTTACAGCTTAGTACAGTAAACAAGCAGAGATATACACAATATACATGAATACTTACAGAAATATACAGAAACATACAAGTTAAAGGTAATACAGAAACACAATTCTCCTCCCGGAAATCAGAGTCCCCAGGAGGGGCTCCCAATCACCCTTCCACCTTCTTTATGCCCCTCCACCTTACCCCAGGGTCTGGCTTACATGCAAGGTGAGTTTGGAGGATCGGCCAGGGGGGTTAGAAGCAGAGTGGTTAGTTGGGTTACACAGCAGAAAGGCTAGAAGACACACCAGCCACCAGAGACAGCGAGAGACTCTCTCTTATCTATATTTGTGTCCTTGTTTTTATACATCTCAGCAAGCCTATGAGTGAAGTAGACATCACCATTGTTATCTTTTCAGAGCCTATAATCTATTTTTTTTTCATTAAAATATTCCAATTAGCCTCAAACCAGCACAAGAGCTCTTTGAGATATAATTTATATTTTTGACGTACTTCCGATACAGTCCCTGAGAAAGTTTTCCTATATCTATTGGAGAAGTATTTCTTTGAATATTCTCATGAGATCTCAAGATGCAAATAAGGTTTTTCACATTAATATAGAATCATAGAATCATAGAATGGTAAGGTTGGATGGGACCTCAAGGATCATCTAGTTCCAACCCCCGCCATAGGCAGGGACACCTCCCACTAGTACAGGCTACTCTTATGCTTTGTTTGTCCATGCTGTGAAAGTAATTAATGCAGGAAAAACTATTTTCATGTTTTACAAAACTTTTCCCTCTTTATCACAAAATTTGTCAAGAAAAATGTTTGTCATCTTTAGCAGCTTCAAATAACAGTCAATAGAAAGTCTTCTTCATTTTACTGGATAATGGCTTATCCTGGAAGAGATCCAAGATGTTGTCTTTGAGATTTTTTATTATTTCTTAAAAAGATGCTATTGAGATCTTGATTTTATTACCACTGTCATGATATTAATAGTACAACAGATTACAGGACTTAAGAAATTTTCAAGTTATGCTCTTAAAATTCACATTCTTTTCTTTCTTTTCTGCACAACTACATCAAGTGTCTATTGTATCTTTGCTGTTAAGCATTATGGGATTATGTTTAGGGAAAGAATTGGGTTATGTGAGAGCAAATTGCTCTTCACTGAGTGAAGATTTGTCTCTATCCAGTATTTCTCTGATTGGTCCAACAAGATGTTTATCTATATGAACATAGGTTTGAAATCTGTTCTTGAACCACGGTGTTTGAGAAGCTCTGTTTCTTAAACAAGTAAATGGTTAGATATTGCTTATGTCTACATAGCATTAAAGCTGTGGATGTTCTGTCATTTCTTTCTCTAAGGATACTAAGGCTTGTAAAATATGGGTTTATATGTAACACCTCTGGAGTATTTAATTATTCAGAGCATAACTGCATCAGTTTTGCTTGTGAGCGAAACAGGTAATAAAGACCTTCAGAGAAGAGGTAAATTACTTCCTCCATCTTACATAAGCTCCTTCCTCTGATGTCTTCTCTGAACTTGTTACGTTGACTTCAATTGCAATTCTAGCTTATCATGTCCTTTCAGGTATTTGTTTCAACAGAGGCTTTTCATTAACCAGGATCTAAGAATGTCACTCTCTCCAGTGTTTCCTAATTCACAGTAAGCACTAAGAATAATGTCAGTGCTGTAAATCACAGTGGATCACACAAAGCCTTTCTACATCACCTACCCACTATTGCAGGCTTTGTTTGAAATGCCTAGTGCTTAACAAAATTCTGCTGTGCAGGCCTCTGTTACATTGTAAAGGGAGTATCAGGATAACTGCACAGATGCTGCTGCAACCGCTACAAGACCTAGGCTTTTACCACAGAGACAAATCCTCCTTTATGGATTCTCTGCATAATAAATACACATTTAATGATGAATGTCTAAAATCACTTAGGGTGATAAGGCTATTCTTCATCATCAGGCTGTTGTAAAGGGAGAAAATAGGGATGCATATGGCATTAAACCATAGGAGGAAAACCGCTGAATTCCTGTGTGAGTAGAACATATCCATAGTTTATTTGCTTTTACAAATACCATTAGCATCTGAGCATCTTTGAAGGGTTGGAGGCCGGCAGTCTTTCTAGATAGCTAAGCATATGTGTGACACAATGAGGAGAGTGGATGGCATTTTATTTGGAGCGGGTCCAGAGGAGGGCCATGAAGATGATCAGGGAGCTGGAGCAGCTCTCCTATGAGGACAGGCTGAGAGAGTTGGGGCTCTTCAGCCTGGAGAAGAGAAGGCTTCCAGGAGACCTTAAAGTAGCCTTCGAGTATCTGAAGAGGGCCTACAGGAAGGCTGACGAGGGACTGATGAGGAAGACTGACAAGGTCTTGCAATGACAGAACTAGGGGCAATGGGTTTAAACTGGCAGAGGGGAGATTTAGACTAGATGTCAGGAGGAAGTTCTTTACAGTGAGGGTGGTGAGAAACTGGCACAGGTTGCCCAGGGAGGTTGTGGCTGCTCCCTCCCTGGAGGTTTTCAAGGCCAGGTTGGACGAGACCTTGAGTGAGCTGTACTAGAGGGAGGTGTCCCTGCCTATGGCAAAGGGTTGGGACTAGATGATCCTTGAGGTCCCTTCCAACCTTACCATTCTATGATTCTATGATTCTATGATTTTTCTGTCTTATTGTGCCATACTTATCATTGAATTATTTGGCCATTTGAGTATTATAAAAAACAAGCATGAGAAAAGTGTGTAAAATTGAAAATTCCATTATGATAGAAATGTTGAAATTTTTATGGTGACTGTAAGCAATTGATGGAATAGTTATGGTGGTAATTAGACTAGAAATAAGAATATTTCTATTACGATAGAGCAATTAAAATATCATTTTAAACGAATTTTATTCCAGGAGTGTGATACTAATAATAGGAAATGTCAAAACATGTCTGGAAATGTTATGTTATGACAGAAGTTGTCATATTCTATCTCATTATAGTACTTTGACCCATCATAATGCACTAGCTGACATAGTTCAACTATTGCACTAAGTAAAATTAACACAAAAGTTAACATCTTTTCATTTCATTGAACTAAAAATGTTTCATGAGGTCCAAATAAAATATATTAACAATAGTAGAAAATGCTCCTTCTGTTATTTCTCATGCTTTAAAAACATTAATTAATATACTCTGATTAAAATGTTACATTTCATCAAATAATTTTTTCTACCAGATAGATCTTCCAGCAAAACTTTCTTTAACAACACTAATACAAATTTGAGGCCTCCTGTGTCAAGGATCCTCATCTCCTATGGCTTTATCCAAACAGCACACCTTTACAGCAGCTGAGGATCTGTCCTAATGCTCTTCTTCATCCTCCTGTCATGGGTTGTTTTCCCTTTTATTGTGATGTTGGGAAAGCTAGGTCAAACTATATTTTGTTTACATTTTGTTTGTGGTCACACAGATCTCTGTCACAGTGGATTTTTTTAGTCACAAGCTAGCTGCTGAGAAAGCTGTCTGCCATCCTTATGGGTCTTACTTTGATGTCTGACATTTCCAGTTCCCCAGAGGAATGCAGCTGTCATGGGAAGTGGTGATCAGGGAGACTGAGATCATCCCTTAGGTTGCCAAGGCTAGTCACATACTGACCTTTGAAGATCAGGACTGAAACACAAAGTTTAACATCATATTCTTCTGGGAGCTAGTACTGAAAGCAGAGATGGGAGTGATGCATTTTTGATTGTCAGGGCTGACAAGCAGTAGAGGTTGTTGCATTCTGGAAAACATGGAGATTTGGAAAGAGAAGGCGAAGAAGGAAAAAAGAATACAAAATATGTATTCTGGTGATCTAGTTGTATTGTCAGGATGCCCTGAGGACTGGAGGTCCCCTGAGGATGGGGACGAGGAACCAGAGTGGTGGCTTGTAGGGTCCAGTTGGTCAGATGTTTCACCACCCAGGGCTTGTCCTACATCTGGTCAGGACCAGGAGTGATAGGGGACACAGGAGCCGCCCCAGTCCTGGGAGTTATGGATAGGCTGAAGTTGGGCTGGGACATGGACCCACAGGTGGGCCCAGTTCAACAGGGTCCATGTCTGGGTCAATCAGGACTTTGTGGAACTGGAGACTAGCCCTGCTGCATCATCTCTGAGGCATAGACTGATGGACCCAGGGGGACAGAATGGAGTCTTGGGACATGGAAAGGCTTAGGGCAGCCAGGGGCGGAGCTGTCAGGGTTGTTTACAGCCTCAGGACCCCACTAGTATAGTAATGTGATCTGTTACTGCANTTAGGAGGAAGTTCTTTCCAGTGAGGGCGGTGAGGCACGGGAGCAGGTTGCCCAGGGAGGTTGTGGCTGGAAGTGTTCAAGGCCAGGTTGGAGAAGGCCTTGAATGACCTGTACTAGTGGGAGGTGTCCCTGCCTATGGCAGAGGGTTGGAACTAGATGATCTTTGAGGTCCCTTCCAACCTTACTATTCTATGATTCTATGATTCTATACCTGTCATTCATTGTAAAGATATAATCCCTTCTTTATTATCTGACTATTGGAGGAGAAACTCAAGCTTTCATTCACATGAAAAGATTTTCAGTACCTTGAAAACTGACCTAAGGGAGTGACTTTGATAAATATTGGTGAGAATGTAAGGAGTGCTTTCATTATTACCTTCTAGATATCTGCAACAGAGAAAAAAAATACTTGGAGAAAGACCAAAGCTGGTCAAACATCTTCATTCACCCACACGTGCATTATTTTCACAACTTTAATTGAAATAGATTGTAAGAAAATGTATGTGAAAGTTACAAACTGCATTGTCTGGCCTTGTGGATTACTTATTCAAGGGTCGTACTCTGGAGCTTGCTGCTTCAAAAGAGAAGGTGGTAGTCCAAAGAAGGAAGAGTTCCTAGGATGTACAACAGATGCTAATGAAGAACTGAACAGAACTGGAATTTTGTTTGGGTCTCTTTATAATAGTTTGATTTAAATACAAGACTATCCAGAAGCATTTCATATGATCGTGGCTTACATAATGAAAGTTGGAACTTGAAGAAATCAGGGTGATTTGGGTTTTAATTTCTATTAGCTGTAGCTATATATAAACTCATGTTCAGTGGAAATGAAACTTTCTGTGCTTATTTACAGAAAGGGTAAGACTGGGGAGGCTGGCAAGGTGCTTTTCACAATGTTACTACATAGGAGACAAGCTTTAACATGTTTGGTACAGAATAGCTGTTATCTCTGTGGTAACAATATGTGATATATTCTTGTATAACTAAAAACTCCAGAAACTCATTTAAAGTTACCCCTTTGTTTTAAAAGGGAACCATTTGTCTATTTTAAACTTTCAAAATTAACTTGACTTTAATGGCAGTGATATTAGTGTCATGTGGAAAAAAACTTGACAACCTCTTTATTGTTAAAAATGTATGCTTCATAACTGAAATTTACCTCTATATTTAATGCTCAGAATAAATAGGGAAACTTTAAAAAGAAAAAAAAAAAAGAACACATCTGAGGAGTGCACACTTAATATGATACAGAGAAACTTCAACCCTGGGGAACTATTTTTCAACCCTATGGAAAAAAAAAGAAGAAAAAAAAAAACTCCAAGATATGATCTAAGAGCTGTAAAAGTAAAATAAATCTAGGAGCTTGCAACTGACTTTCTAGTGTACAAGAATATAAATTGCTGCTGCTTCTTGAGTTGACATTTATTTACCATTTTACAGTATGAGAAAGAGCCCCAAGATCAGAACAGAGAAAATTAAATTACATTTCTGTTTCTTTGGCTACCAGGAGGATTTTACTTTAGAGATAGCTTTAAAGTTACATAGCCACTGGTAAAGGCCAGTACTTCACTAAATGTAGTTTATTCTTAAATGAACTGCTATGGAATCACTCAGCCAGAACTAAGGAAATCAAACAATTTCATTCCCTTCTAAATAATTACTGATTTTTGAAATGCCAATATGTAGATAATGTTGTCACTTTGGGAGCTGATATGAAACTTTATGTTAAAATCCAAGTTCCAGAGGAGGAATGCAGCTAAGAAATGCAGAATATCTATATCTGAAGCAAGACATCTTTTATGTGGGAGCTTTTTACACAAGCAGCACTTTAATGAAGCAAAGATTATTAACTGTGTTCTTGGTGTGATGAGAAGATTCAAAATTAATAATGATATCAATTTTTTATATCCAAGCAGAGATTGTTAATAACTATGAAAACTGTTTATTAACATTAAATCTCGCCAGGAAACTTATTTACAAGGTTCGAAAACGCAGGGTTTGGAAATGTATACATACAGGGAACAGACAAAACTGGAACAGTTTAAAGGCAACCAGCATAAGCAAACATTTTTACTGGTAGAGAAGGTTTGTGCGGTCGCTTACACTGCTTGCAGTTAGTTATCCTGCTTAGCCACTGGATGAGTGCAGGAAGCTCCTTTCTGCTTATGGCAGAAGGCAATCAATGATTACAAGAGGCTTGAAGTATTTACTCACAAAAATATCATGGGACAATACCCAAAGCACGTGGCGGGGCTGCTGCCAGGTCGGAAGCTGTTAGAGGCCTTGGAGTTTCCTCAGGCTCCTGGGTGCTTCAGAAAAAGGAGGCAGACATCTCTGAGCTGGTCCTGGCTCTCTTGGCAGCAGGCTCTCATGTGCAGGCAGGATGTCTTGCGATGTGCAGTCCTGGCACGATGTCACGCTGGCTGTGCAGGCCGAATGCGTGGAGGCATCGGAGCCTCAGCTCAGGATCAATGCGGTAGTAAGCAGGCAGGATACAATAGCAGAGAGAGCAACAGCAGAGAGCACAATAGCAGAGAGCACCTTGTGCTACCTGCTCATCCTTTATATCCATTTCAGCCCAAGACTGATGGGCCTTTGGACATAGATTAGCCAATCAGGAAGGCAGTTTGCCCAGTTTGCCCATATTAGGTGAAGCTGGGGCTTTTGTCCCCTTTCCTGTGGCCACCACCCCCAGCACAGAGGGAGGGGAGGGCAGGGGAGCATGCCTGGGGAAGCCAGGACACGTACAAGCCCACTTGGCCTATTTAGGCCTACCATGACACCTGGTAGACAGCGTTTCCTGGCTACAAAAAAATTCATTGCAACCGTTTATAATTTTGATAGGTTTAAATATATTTTTATTAATATTGCTTTGGGTAGACCATCTATTGATTACCTAAGTAAGTATTCTGACCAAGTAAATACCTTGTGTTTCAGTGAAAATTGGGGTGATGAGTTTATAATCAAATGTATGTTATTAAAAGGAGGGCTGCTGCATAGCTTTGATTTCATATGAAGCATTTAGGTATTAAAACACTTATACCCAAGTTTCTGTCAGATCTGTGAGAAACAAGAATTTTCAAAGCTGTTTAACTGATAGTGATTGACTCAAAATGCACTCTACTTTAGTCCCTCTACAAATGATATTTTCCTGCTTACAAGTCTTGCTGAATTTATTAATCAATTATTTTTTTCCCTTTCTGTCAAATCCTTATAACCTAAATTGCCCCGAGAGAAGTGGAGGTGTGAGAGGAATATGTTAAAATTGCCAAATAAAGCATGGAGGTGGAAAATATTAATTATGAGAACTGACAATTCATAGAATTAGTATGAAAAATGAGTGTGCAATGTGAAATATTTTAAGTGTTTTTATCAGTGGCCATTGCCAGATAATTCTAATTTCTAATAATCATATCAGAAAGATTAGAATAAAAGGGCTATTGAAACTAAGAACTGATGAAATTTATTTCATCCTTTATGCTATCCTGAAAACAGTGGTATATCTGGATTGGGAAGACCAGTTTGCCAACGGGAAGCATAGTGGTTTAATTTTGTAACTGATTTTTCTGGGAAGGCTGACCAGTCAAGAACAGCAGCTCTTTCCTTCTTGCTTGCACAAAGTGCCTTTCCACGTTGGCATGCAGGGGCAGACACTGTTGCTGAGTCTCAGATGACTGACTCTAAGGAAAGCTTTTCCAGTGCCTCTCCTAGGCATCCTCTGGGGCTGTGTTTGCATTCACACAGACTCACTGAAACCACGATAACTTTCTATGAGTCCCAATCTGTTTCTGCTTAAAACAGTTTCCAAAATAATGTTTTACGTGAAGAGCACAACCTACACATCTCTGTAGTATGTCCTAACGTAGTAGCTTTGCAATGAAGTAGGAGAGGGCACAATTAGAGTTTTCATTTTTGTCACACATGATGTTTATTTAATAGGAGGCATAAACCATAAGCAAGGATAAGTATAGGGCATCTTGGACAGAAGTCTCATTTTGCTGATTGCTGAGGAAGGTTTCTTGGATATAGTAGCTACTGGAAGAGCAATTCCCTTTGAGCTGCTGTCATTCAAATAGAAGTGTAGTCCTGGATTAGGTAGGCAGTTTAGGAATAGCAAGAAAAATTGCAATGTCTGGAATGGATTAAATGACTCTTCAGCCCAGACTCATGTCTTTGATAGGAAACACCTCTAGAAAAAGATGACAATGAGAGGCTTCATATAGAGTGGTACTTTCTTTGACGGATGCCCTCACTTCTGAGAACCTGTAGTGCAGGAATTTCCTGAGGTGAAAGCTGTTGCTGCATCTTTTGTGTTACAGTCCTTAGCACAGTTTTCATCTGTGATTTGTGCAACTGTCTTAGTAAGTGTTTATACTTTTGACATCCACAGTATCTCATGGCAAAGAGTTCCACAGATTTATGAATTGTCTGAAGAAGTATGCTTCTTTTGTTCATTTTAAAGCTTCAGCTTATTTAGCTGGAAGATATAAAGCATGACTGCGTATCAGTATAGAAGAGGCACAGGACTGTAATGGAATCTTCTAAATACAACTGAGTTAAAATGAGGTAGAAACTTAAAACACGATTAAGTGATTGTTCTCATTATAAATCATATATTTGCTCCTAAATTAATGTGCTTAAAAAAAAACCTTCTGAAAATAAATTGATGCAAGTTAAACGCAAATGCACAGCACATCTAATCTCTTCTAGGAGTGATTCTGTTGAACTCCAAGCTAAGTTAATAGCAAAACTTTGATGACAGGGAGCCCAGAAATCTAAAATACTTTTTGTTACATAGAATCATAGAATCGACCAGGTTGGAAGAGACCTCCAAGATCATCCAGTTCAGCTTATCACCCAGCCCCAGCCAATCAACTAGACCAAACTGTCTAAACAGGTGCAATCTGGTTTTATTTGTAGTTTCAGTAGCAGAAAAATGTTGGTGAGTTCTCTGTGGATTTATAGGTAATTGAGCTCTTTTCATTAGCTTATTGTTAGAAGCAAATGCTAATTAATCAAGCCTACGAACAATATTTCTCATCAAACATCTACCAAGCAGAGGTTTGTAGCAGCATAAGTGTTCCCTGTGGTGTACTTGAGTATGAACTCCAAGACTACCTGAACATATGTACTAAGCCTCTGGGCTGTTAAACTCCAAGACTTCTTTCCTGTAAGAAGCAAAAAGACTGCAACAGCAGTACTTGATCCAGCAATATTTTTACTTGAAGACAGCTATTAAGTAACACAGGCAATCTGTCTTGTGTTAGGTTAGTTTATAATGAACACATATTAAATACTGCAGCTTTACTTCTGGCAATGAGAAAAAATTCTCTTTCACTCAGAAGCACATGACATTGAAATGAACCTAGTTTTTTGAGAGGTTAGCTTATGTTATTTATTTGCAGATTTCCCTCTGTAAGGCAAATTGTTCCATTGCTAGAAGTGAACGTTCAAAATGGGGACAGAGGAGTCCTGTAAAATTTTATTCAAAAAAAAAGAGAGTCCAAGGGGTAATAATCCCTATGGAATTTCTCTAATTACTGGAAGGAGCAGCTTCTTTATAATCCTAAATATCCAGATGTAAATTTCCCTCTCATTTCCCCACTGGCTGAGGTATTCAGAATTTACAGTCTTTCTGATCTGCCTACTACATGTTCCCCTTTACGTGTACTGCACCCTGCATCATACATCATAGGTTCATTTAAGTTAGATTACTCACTTCTCTGGGTGGAGAAGTTAATATTCAGTAGCCTATTAAGCCTGTGACCTGTCCTTAAAGCTCAGAAGTTCAGGCTGTTTTCAGTGTCTGCTATCTTTGCATAACACTGCTGCTTTACAGCAAGACCCCTGATCGAGGCACTACCAAAGGCTCTTTGTGATTTACATATAGCATAGATAAATGTGGACTGTCTGGTTCTTTCTTTGTTATCTCAATTTTCTGTAGCTGACTCTTCATTTGTAAAGACACAGTCCACATTAATCCCATCAGCTCCAAAAAGTGTCTATTATAGTGATTTGTCCTTTCTTTAACATTGGAAATATGGAGCAGTTCTTGCACTAAATTCCATCAAATATTTCATTTGATGGCAAACTTAAGTGGTCTTAACTGGACATGTCTTGAAAAATGGCAAATGAAATGAACAGCAGAGGCTATGCATGTGAGCATCTTTACCAAATGCTTCTTGTCTCCTGCAAGTATAAAATCTTTTGCATTCATTCAATCTCTTTATTTACATAGAACTGTTGGTGAATTGTTTTAGAACATCTCACTCAACTGAGCCAAATTTTCTGTCTTTGTAATATGTGATTAGTGTTAATTAGGACATTTAAAGTCATTCTGATGATCTGCTTTGGTGTCATAATTTTTATATTTTCCCCAAGTGTGATGAATTAACAGAAAACAAGAAGATAGCTTTGATTTCTTTTTGAATTAAATACCTGTACTAAAATAGACATCAGCTGTTTCATCCTAACAAAAAATGTGTGGAATCTTTGTTCATTCTGGTTAGTGGCTGGTAGCATTAACAGATATAAATAGTTAACATCTGAAAGTAAAGATATCAAAGATATTATTAATACACTTTCAGGGAGATAAAGATGATGCTGTCTTTTTATTGTGTTTCTATTTCTAATCCATTTACAGAAGAAAGGTGAGAGTAGGTAGGATGACC
Organism: Ramphastos sulfuratus; assembly: GCA_013399055.1. NCBI lineage: Eukaryota > Metazoa > Chordata > Aves > Piciformes > Ramphastidae > Ramphastos > Ramphastos sulfuratus. The sequence continues at coordinate 44,124 of WBNM01003853.1, read as the reverse complement.
TGAATATGCAAGCAAGTTGAATAAGTACATGGAGGGACCATTTAATTTTCTACACTGGATTCAGTTAATTACTTGTAATCTTACTGAAAAAATGTTTGCTGTTTTTGTTGTGGACTTTACATGTCTTCATCCTCATGTCTTAATTAAGCACTTGAATGCTGATGAACATGTCTGCATCAAGAGAAGCGTGGCCAGCAGGTCTGCTCTCGTCAGACTCCATCTGGAGTACAGTGTACAGTTCTGGAGCCCCCAGCACAGGAAGGACATGGAACTGTTGGAGCGGGTCCAGAGGAGAGCCACAAAGATGATCAGAGGGCTGGAGCAGCTTTGCTGTGAGGACAGGTTACAAGAGTTGGGGCTCTTCAGCCTGGAGAAGAGAAGGCTTTGAGGAGACCTTAGAGTAGCCTTCCAGTATCTGAAGGGGCCCTACAGGCAGGCTGACGAGGGACTATTTACAAGGTCTTGTAATGACAGGACAAGGGGTAATGGGTTTAAACTGGCAGAGGAGAGATTTAGACTAGATGTTAGGAGGAAGTTCTTTCCAGTGAGGGTGGTGAGGCACTGGCACAGGTTGCCCAGGGAGGTTGTGGCTGCTCCCTCCCTGGAGGTGTTGAAGGCCAGGCTGGACGAAGCCTTGAGTAATCTGTACTAGTGGGAGGTGTCCCTGTCTATGGCAAGGGGTTGGAACTAGATGATCCTTGAGGTCCCTTCCAACCTTACTATTCTATGATTCTATGATTCTGCATAGCAATCTAATTACACTGAGAACATACCAATAGATAGTGTAAGAGAAAAGAGCTGGGCATGTTTCTCAAAAAAAAAAAAAAAATTATAATGCCATCTTCAAATATGTTGCAGACTCTCAATGATACTGATGTGTTCTGTGATGCAGTTTAGTATCTAGTATTTGATAACGAAAATTACGTCACTACTCACTAGCAGAGCTGAGAACTTAAACACCTAGCCATCAGCATAATCTTTTCCATAAAGAAAACCTGATGCTTTTTCCTTATTTACATAAAAGAGGAAATAAAAAAACCTATGGGTGAAGAAAATACTCAAGATTTTAAAAGCTCAATATGCAGAAATTTGTATTAAAAAGGGAACTTCAAATCTTTGCACTGATTCTAGAGAAAGAAGTATTTCTGTAAGGAAATATTGATAAGCAGCTTCCTGTTATGTGCTTAGTCTCTGGTATGAATCTGGAAAGTAAGAAGGCTATACCTCCTTAGATTTGTTGTCATAGGCTTTATTTTAACATTTACTTTTCATGAGCTACATAGTTAGAGGAGTGCATGTTTGTTGTGTAAAGAAATGCTTCCTTTCATTTTTTGTTTAAGTCGGATATGATTCTAAAACTGGGGATGCAGATAAAATTGCTCCTAGCTCTTAAGAGATTTTGAACTCCTATAAAAGGGTTTAGTGTCTACAAAGGGACTTTAACAGAATGTAAGTAATGGAAGTCCAAAATTGCTGTACTTAAATCCATCATTTGTCTACCTAGAGATGCACACATGAATTCTGAAGTTCTATTCATTGCTAACCTTACAATATATGGAATGCTGTCAAGAGTTCGGGCTAGGCTGGCCACTGAACAAATGAGAGGCACTCTGTATTAATTCCTCTCCCTTCACAAAGGGGAAGAGAAAGGGAATAAAGGAGAGAGACTTATGAACGGGAAAAGAAAGCTAAAGCAGCCTTAACAAAAATAGTTATGATAAAATAAAATTTGTACAAATATATAAAAAAAACAACAATCAACCCAATCCCACAGATGGCAATTAGTCACTGTCACCACTGATGCTGTGGGCAGGCACTAGGAAAGTCCTCTGGCTGTGAGATTCTGTTTAATTGATCCAAGGAGCATTATGTCATCTTGGTCACTTGTACCTGCAAGGAACAGTTTTTGCCAGTAGTTCCAAAAAGGAGGCCATTAAGAGCAATTAAAAGCCACTGCCTTGTCTATTCAGGCCTCACGTTATTTGAGACAACTGAAAGGAGGGCTCTTATACCAGGACTTGGTGTTGACTAGAAATATTGAGGTTATCATTGCTAGAAGCAAACACCATCTGTGAAAACATGCTGCTAATTTCAGAAATTGCAGTTACTTAGAAGGCACTGAGCTGAAAAGTAAAATCCCTGAACAGAATTAGCTCTGTTCTAGCTTAAACCTGAACATGGAAGTGGTGGAGTCTCTGTCCCTGGAGGTGTTCAAGAAAAGACTGGATGGGGCACTTAGTGTCATGGTCTTGTTGATTGGATAGGGCTGGGCGATAGGCTGAACTGGATGATCTTGAAGGTCTCTTCCAACCTGGCTGATTCTATGATACTATTTTATGATTTTATGTCTAAGAGCAAGCTTCTGAGGAAACCAGAAGTACTTCCAGCTTAAGAGGCTAAGCAATTTAGTATTCAGCTAATGAGCAGATTGGACGTTCTCATGTTGCCCAAAGTATACTCAAAACACATTGGGCTTTGTTAAAAGTATAACAATTGTGTTCCTTCAAAACATGCCATTAGAAATATTTGTAGTTACATCATCAACCTTTGAGTGTCACCAGTTGCTGAGATGATAGGTGGTGAGGAATCCACCCAAAAACTTGAAAAATCTGTTTACTTGCCTTTTCTTATGGAAGAATTGATACGTTTATATGGAATTATCTGAACTCCCTAGTAGGGGGAAAAAAGAGGAGGAGAAGACCTTTTAAGATTGAATTGTTCTGCACAGGAGGAGAGAAATAAAGGTTAAAGCATGACTCTCTAACTTAGAGGCTGCCTTCTGATTTCTCTATCCTTTACATTTTCCAGCCATTTGATAAGTGTGTGTTCCACATAAAGGGGAAGTCAGACTTTGTCCTTCTGTGGTGAGTGTCCTAAGACTTTAGATAAAGTTATTCCTTTTTGTATCTCCTCTCCTTTCTCAACCTATTAGTCTTGTCCAGACAATGTAGCAGATTTGCTAGACAGATATCTCCTAGTTCCTTCAGGTGATAAATCATGGTAAATTGGATATTCTTCTGAATGTTTCTTCTGAAAACTGGAGGTTTAGCAGATCAAGCAATCTTTTTTTTTTTTTTTGTTTTGTTTTGATTTTGTTTTTAAAAACTTGCTTCAAAAGAGATATGCTTTCAAAAGTCTAGGTGAATTTATTGGTAAGCAGTGAAAGTCTTTGCATATGGGCGGAAAAGACATCTCCTTTCTAATTTTCAAGAGAATAACTAAGCTTACTCTCTAGGCTTCTGAGAATGACTGGAAACAGCTACAGTGAGGAAGAAATCAAGCCACAAATACTCTTCAATTTTAAATGTTTTTAANAAACAGCACTGGTCCCAGCACTGACCCCTGAGGGATGCCACTTGTCACTGATCTCCAGGTGGACATTGTGCTGTTGATCACCACTCTCTGTGTGTGACCATCCAGCCAATTCCTTATCCAGCAGTGCTTCACCCATCAAGTCCATGTTTTTCCAGGTTGGTGACCAGGATGAATCCAATCTATCATAAAGTTCTTTAATTTTAAGATCTCTGTCCTACAACTGGATTCATCACATTAAGTTCATTCCCACCCGTCTCGATTCCATCTGTAGCATCAGTTTCTGAGCTAAGGAATATTCAGATCATTAACTAGAAGGGTGGAGACAAAGAGGTAAGATGAATTATGGGATTCACTGGACTCAACATTAAACACTCCAGTAATATTCTAATACTTGGTAAGATCATGTAATTCTTTCAGAAAAGTGTGTGGATTTACTGAGGATTTTCAGTGAAAGACTTGTAGTAAGCCTCTGTCAAAAAAAGAGAAAATTATGTAAGGTTTGCTATGTTTATAAAAACCCTGTTGTCATTAAAATTACATTAATGGTTAAATAAACGGTGCCAAATTTCTAATAATACACTTAAAAAAAAAAAAGGTATCTAGCCTGAGTATAATTGAAAATTACTACTGAATTCTCCTTCTTTTTTCCTAAACACTTTATGATACTCTTTATTGCCAACTAAATATATAGTCCAGATTAATAAAACCACTTTGCCTACCAGTTAGTTAAAATTCTACTGCTAATGGACCTTTCTCAAGGGAGGAAATATTCAACAAAACCTGAAGCTACCTCATGTTAAAGAGATAACTCTGCTCAATCTATCCACTTCAGTTCCCTCAATAAAAAAAAAGACAATATGCTAATAAGTAGCACTTGAGAATAAAAATTGAAATAATCACTTATGAATTTATCCACAGCTGACAGCTTTATTAATCTCCGTAGCTGCTGTCATTTGATAAAGAACAACATATAATAAAAACTCTGTAAATTACCTAATTAGGCATTCAGCAGCAGAAGCTCTGGTATTATAACAGTCAGTAATCAGGTAAAAAACCAAAATAATAACATTTGTCTTGGAAAGGAACAGCACTTTGAGAATCTTCCTCATTTATGATGATCTAGCTACAGACCAATGAAAGAATAATGATTGATAGTCAACAGCAATATTCTGGCATGTAGCTATTATTACTAACAGATGAAGAATCCTCACGCCAGAAAGGAGGCCCTTCTTCAAAACATACCCTGATGTGTATTTGTTACACTATGCACAAACATATATCCCAGAACCAGCATGTACTCTTGATCAGGAGAGCAAGCAGGACTTGGAGAAGTTACTTTATGTCTACATGACTTTCTTCAATCCTTTGTCTTCCTAAGGAGAGACCTAACTCATTTCAATAAAGCTGAATCAAGTGGAAATCCTTAGGTATAATTCCTTCCAAAAATTATTAATGCCCGAATCAGTCACGTATCTTGTGTAATGGGGATGTTTTTTAACCTGATAATTAGTAGATATCTTAGTATAGAATCATAGAATCATAGAATGGTAAGGTTGGAAGGAGACCTCAAGGATCATCTAGTTCCAACCCCCTGCCATAGGCAGGGACANTAACTCTACCAAGTCTGGTGATAACCACGTTTCTTAGCACCACATCTATGCTTCTTTTAAATGCCTTCAGGGATGGGGATCCAACCACCTCCCCTGGGAGCCTATTCCAGTGTTCGATAACCTTTTCAGTGAAGAATTTTCTTCTGACATCCAATCTAAATATCTTCTGGTCCAATTTTGGGTCATTTCATCTCCTATCACTTGTTACTAGGGAGAAAAGAGTGACCTCCAACTTGCTACAACCTTATTTCATGACCAGCCTCAAGCTTGGTACAAACTGATTTCATGACCAGACTTGAACTTTCTACAACCTCATTTCATGTAGTTGTAGAGAGTGAGAAGCTCTCCTCTCAGCCTCCTTTTTTTTTTTCCAGTTTGAATAATCCCCATATCAAAACACAGTACTCAATGTGTGGTCTCACTTTGCTGAGTACAAGGGCACAATCACTTCAGCTTGTCATGCTCTTCCAGGATGATGTTGGCCTACTTGGCCAGCTGAGCACTGGTGCCTCATATTCACCTGGCTGTCAACCAGTAAGCTGAGGTTTTTATCAGGCAGCTTTCCAGCCACTGTTTCCCAAGCTTGTAGCATTGCATGGGGTTATTGTGACTGAAGCACAGGTCCTGGCAGTTGACTCTGTTGAACCTCATATAATTGTCCTTCGCTCATCGATCCAGCCTGTCCAGGTCCCTCTGCAGAGCCTTCCTGCTTCAAGCAGATCTACACTCCTTCTCAGATTAGTATCATCTGTGTAGCTTTATCTCATCTCATCTCATCATCAGAGTCACAGATCCTGTAGTCCTTCAGTTAATATATTAAACATTATGGGAATGAAATAAAACAGCTACAAAGTTTTGAAACTTCAGTGAATGTTTTTTCATGCTGGCACTTTAGACTTGTATCTTTTGTAGATATAACTCAAAACTCTTTAATCCTCTTTTCTTCTCCTTCTCCAGCCTTTCAAAACCTGCCTGGATGCATTCCTGTGTGGCCTGAGCTCGATGATCCTGCTTTGGCAGTGAGATTTGACTCAATGATCTCTGGAGGTCCCTTCCAACCCCTAACTTTCTATGTTTCTGTGATTCTGTTCGACGACTTAAAAGGGCATTAAAAGTGAGTAAAAGCCCTACCCTGTAATTGGTCTGGCTGGAAAAACGTTGTTTTTTTCATAGCAGCCCATATAGTGAGTGGTTTGAATTTATAGCTAGAGTAGTGTTCATAAAGCACAAATATTTTGGCTGAGCAGTTCTCACACAGCACCAAGACTGCCTTTGGAATCATCACTCCACAAAAGGCCAATGGGATGTTGGTCTGAGTCCATGAATCCATGAGTCCATGAGCCTTCCTTCTCTGAAAGTGTCACTAGTGAACATAACTCTTCGATTTAAGTGCTACATCTGTGTATAGTCTAAAGCTTACCATAACAAAACTACATTGAAATTATCTTTTTCCAGGACTGCCAGATTATTCTCTTTTTGTCTGTGATGGCTTGGGAGTTACCTGCCGCACCCCACCCCCACTCCCTCCAATGAAATCACCCAGACTAGACTCAGCTGGCTGGAAGTTAAGAAATGAAGCTATATTTACAACTTAGCACAATTTACAAGCATATACATATGCAATATACAGTTATATAGAATTTAAAAGTAATACAGAAACACAAAATCCCTCCAAAACAATCAGATTGCCAGGAGGATCCTGACCCAAACCTCCCCCCTTCCCCTTTCTTTCCCTCCCTTCAGAAATAACCAGATCAAACCCTGTATATCTCACGTGATAAATCTGGAGAGATCTGAGGTGAGATGTCAAAAAGACAACAAGGAGGTTAGAGGAGATAAAGGGTTAGGTCAGATTAGAGTTAAGGCAGAAAGCAGCCACAGACCTCCAGAGTGAAAAGGAGCAGAACAACTACTGAGAACTCAGAAGTGTGTGAGCAGTGAGTGTCTTATCTATATTTTGACTAGCTGTGCTTCTCAGCAGAAGAATGAGTGATATAGGTTTCTGTTATTGTTTTTCTTTCTTCTCACAGCTAAGGATTTAATATGTCTCAGTAAAATATTCCAATTCGCCTCAAACCAGCACATCGGCCTATGAAAAAATAATACACTTTACTCCAGATGACAGTGAATACACAAAATTAATACCTCATACAAGTATTGGAGAGGAGACCATTTATATTATTTATATAATAATAACAGGAGAATTTGAACTTTTTCAGCTTAGGCTAGTAAATGCATGTACACATGCATTAGGAATGAACACAAGAAAAAAAAGAGTATTTATTTGCTTACAGTGCATTTTGGTAAAAGAAATGAGTATGATATACATAATAATATGGATAACAGAAAGAGCAAAGATTTCTTCTTAGAATAGTCAAAGTTCAATTTTCTGTTTCATAAAAGATTAATTCTACTTTGAAGATCTGTTAGCTGTTGACTTTGTTTAGGAAACACATCAGAAAAGCAAACCTTATCATGGCAGTACATACTTATTCACTGTGTATTTTGTTGTGCAGTTGTGCTACATTCCCAGCAGTTTGAGAAATCTCCTTTTTCTTCTCTATCATGACTTTTTCTTTTTTTAAGTCCAAAATTATGGAATTATACGAGACTGTGATAAATTGGTAATGTGTTGGAGTCAAAATAGGCAATTTTTGGGTTTTGTTTGTTTCCTAATCTGTTTCCACACATGTTCAAGCATTTATTTTTGATATAACTATGAACCTCTATTTCAAGGTTAGTTTAGTTAAAATCTTAAATATATTGGATGATTGATTGGCTTGCTGGACTTAAGCCTACCATGAAAATTGGCATGACCTGACCTTGTATTGTTCTATCTCTGTGCCCTGCCATAACACTTTGAATGAGGCCCATATTTTAATAGCCATTTATATAATTCCCAAATGCCAAGTCCAGTCAGCTTGGCTATGTCCTTTCCAGTTATGAGCTGAATTGCTTCCTTCTGCTGAGGAAAGGTTTTTATGCTGTGCTTTAACCTGATATAGATTTTGCTGTATTTCCTTGCCTTTCAGAGTAAAAGTGAGACAAGCACATAACACATAAAGTATAATTTTATTCTTCTGCCCCTCCTCCTCATAGTCTTATACTTCATGGTTTGATTTTTACACTGTTGGTGTCTGAAGTGGTAGAAAAGTTAAATGTTCTTGTGCACAGCACTAACATGAGGCTTCCATTTCTCCAGTATCTTCTGTAAAAGTTTTATATCAACAGGAATAGCAAGGTGGAAAGCAAGCTACTCATTTCCTTTGCTTTTGGAAGTATTGAGAGAAGACATGGAACACACAGTTCTTTACTATCATTAAATTACTTGTTATGCATAAGAAGGCTTAAAAAAGTAGTACTGCCTATAACAATTATTTGCTCTATTCACATATCCTTTTTTACAGCATCTTCCTTCCAAATAGACTCACCTGAGTGGTATCTGTGAGAAGAGGCCAGGAGCTGCTCCTTTGCTGGACACAGCCAACCACAGTTTGGTTCCAACAAACCCACTGCAGGGCATTCTTCCTGAGCCTCTCAGCTAAGGTGGTGAGACATCTGGGAAAATGCATTTTTAGAAAGTCAGAAAATACCATGCAGACAAAGGAAAAGGTAACAAAAAATCAACAGAGGAGATACCAAAGTCAGAGGAGGAAGAGACACTCCATGGGAGGGCAGGTATTCCCTGTGGCCTGTGGGGGACTAGAGAAGGCTTTTCCTGATACTTACTCCAGCTATCATGATAAAATACCAGCATGAGCTGACCCAAAGAAATTTTTCAATGTATGACAGAGAACAGAAATCAGGTAAGATTTAAAAGGATCATATTGTTAAAAGCCACTTGTGAAAAGTCTGACAATTCCCAGTGCTCATTGCAGCAGAAATAATGGAGCAAAATGGTAGTACTTGTTGTGTCATATAATCATTATCAGGTCTATGTAGGAGCTGTGGGAAACTCTACAAAGCAGAATCCCTTCTAAAATCTCTGCTCATGCTGAGACAATGTCCACACAACAGGTTCTTTTTGTACAGGGATAATTAATCTACAGGAAATATTTCATGCACAGAATGAACAAAGGAGAAACCCAATGGTCTTACTATAGATATATAAAAATTATGCCTTCCTGTACCATGTAATGTCTCCTCTGACTTGTATTTGAGCTGACTTCTGGAAATAAGGCTGATTATTTGTACCACTTCTGAGTTATGACAAAAAAACCCTTTGACCTTTACTGAAATAATGCATACATTTCAGCATTCCCTGCTTCCCACTCTGCCACACTAGAAGACTTGGTTTATTTCTCTCCAGATCACTTTAAAATGAAATGTGCTGTCATCAGAAGCCATGAAGTACATCATAAAATGCCACATGTTGACCTCAGCCATTACAGATTCAAGTCCAGGATTTCAGCAGAGGTGTCCTTGCTCAGACTAGAGTTGGAATTTGTTGTCTTGAAATAGAAAGAAAAAAATAGTCTCATAAAGGGGAAAATACCAATTTAAAGATAAAATTAAACTGTGAAAGTAAAATAAATACTGTGTGCAGTTCTGGAGCCCCCAGCACAGGAAGGACATGGAAGTGTTGGAGCAGGTCCAGAGGAGGGCCACGAAGANAAAAGGCATAGTTCTAGTAAGCTTCTCTATAATATACCTCTGAACTAAAATGACAATCTCTTGAAAAATTAAACAAATGCAATTAAGAGGAACCCAGAGGATGCTAAAACTTGTTTTCTTCAGTAAAACTTAATCAGGGTCAGGGACATATAGGCAAGCATAGATGAGAAAACAAAGATTATGACTTCGTAACAAAATAAGAAAATGAGAGATACTTGAAAGCACAAAGCTAAGTTGCAGGCTAAGACTACAGTCATGGATGTATGAATAAAAAAGAGCCACTAGACAGAAAAAAAAAACCAAATGATGCAATTTAACCAAAATAGCTAACTATCCACTGGAATTGTATTAACTGAAACCTCAAACTTGGAAATTATTGCAAGAAGTTACCTGTCCTTCTATAACATGTAGGAAAACATAGAAGCTGCAACAATATTTCCAGAATGTACTTATTCGGATGTGACCCATGTGGGTAATGATGATGGAAGCCTTGTTTTCAAGGGCTGTGACTTTCATGTGTGCCAACACAAATTTGTATCAATCAGCACACATCAAATTAATGTGGACAATAAGCCATGTGTAGAATGCCAGTATGTTTACTGAATTATAAACCAATGCTCAAAAGTTTATTGTAACTGTAATTCTCTATAAAGAATGGCCAGCCAGCATTTTAAGCTATTAACTTATGTGTATAAAGTGCAAATGCTTTAGGAGAAAACCTCTGCTAACATGTAAGGAGTCATAGGTGACACAACTTTGCAGGATGCAGAGACAAGACTATGTTTGAAATAGTTATCATAGGTTTTCTAACCAAGTATTTGAGAGTGGGAGAGGCAATGTAGTAGTCTGCATTTCCTTGCAGAATTACTTTCTAGTGTAATACAACACAGTATAATGTGGTATGACTCCACTCCTGCCAATTAAGTAATTAGTGCAAAGCTTGCACGAGAACACGGGGAAATACTGTTATTAATAAGCTGAATGAAATCTGATAATGAAAATAGCTTCTCTGCTTCTGACAGTATGATTTGTTGATCCAGATAAGAGGACAAATTTTATAGAAGCATGTGTCATGGGATTTCTACATAAAATTGTTAGGAGGATACTGTCAGGGATCACATTTTATATTACTACTTTATAAAAATAGACATTCTGGACAAGTTAATGAATGAATGATTAAAGACACTAATAAAATAACAAAGCACAGTCATATTTTTAGCAGTACTTTCTTGACCTATTTATTACATGAGCCTCTCAAAAAAAAAAAAAAAAGAAAAAAAGTTTTATCTAACAGAAAATTTGACTTTATTACCAGAAATGCTAGCATTTTAGAGGTGTAACATTCATCTTGTTTTACAGACACCATCAAATATTTATGTCTTCACTCTTATATACATTGTTCTGTTAATGCAAAGTTTACATTAGAAAAAATAAAATTTGAATGGAGTTCTAAAAAGTATGTTATCTCATAAAGTCTATTATAAAAGTGAAAAGCTCTCAGCACTATGTTTTCACAAGGGAAAGGGAAGGGAAGGGAAGGGAAGGGAAGGGAAGGGAAGGGAAGGGAAGGGAAGGGAAGGGAAGGGAAGGGAAGGGAAGGCAAGGCAAGGCAAGGCAAGGCAAGGCAAGGAAAGGAAAGGCAAGGCAAGGAAAGGCAAGGCAAGGCAACGAATGGCAAGGCAACGAATGGCAAGGCAAGGCAAGGCAAGACAA
>WBNM01003853.1:8595-31598 GCA_013399055.1 Ramphastos sulfuratus | reverse complement strand
AAGTGGCAGAGGGGAGATTGAAAGTGGATGTTAGGAGGAAGTTGTTTGCAGTGAGGGTGGTGAGACACTGGCACAGGTTGCCCAGGGAGGTTGTGGCTGCTCCCTCCCTGGAGGTGTTCAAGGCCAGGTTGGACGAGGTCTTGAGTGAGCTGTACTAGTGGGAGGTGTCCCTGCCTGTGGCAGGGGGTTGGAACTAGATGATCTTTGAGGTCCCTTCCAACCTTACCATTCTATGATTCTATGATATTATGATAATTGCAGCAATATAAACAAAATGTTAATTGAATTCAATATAATAAAATGTTAAAGGATAAACAGCTGTATAATATAAAAAAAAGATATACTCTTATATTTTTTTCTGTATAAACTCTAACATTCTCAGAAAATAATGAAAAATCCTCAAAATCTGCAAAAAAAAAAAAAAAGGTAAGTGGATTTTTTTTTTCCAGTGCTTACAATACCATTCTGACAAACAGCAAACTCCAAAGAGAACCTCCTATTTAGCTGCACTATATGAGTTCTTGGGTTCAAGGCGTGGTGTTGGCTAGGGAATCAGAGCAATTACTCATGATCAAGGATCTTTTATTTTATTGGATTTGAGTTCAAAATACTTCTGTTTGTAAAATGAGATATGGCTGAATGCAGTGATTTCCTACAACACTACAAACAGGAATGTGGGGATGATGTGGGAGGATCTGTTTAGACCTTTTGCCTTGCTACCCAGCTCTAGGAATAACACTATTATCATTTTGTAAGTAAAACATGCAGAGGTTTTTTTGCTGGAGATATGGTGTCAGGGAGTCAGAAATTATCTATGATGTACCTTTAGAAATAAAGCTGATGTTGATATGATAGGATGGTCGAGTAAGATATGGTAAAAGTGGTATAATGAAGAATAGGGAAAGAGTTAAACTGCTTTTTGTGCTACATTATGTTCACACCAGAACAATAATTTGACTGATTCTCTCTCTAAAATTGCTTACAAAAGGAAGAAATCAAATCCAACTGTTGATCTTAAATCACCATGGTCATTAAACCATGTGCTGAATGAATTCCCATGATTCTAGATAGCTAAGAGTTGTCCTTTAGAAGATGAGGACTCACAGCTACAGGATTTTGTACACTTGTGTACATGCAGAAAAAGAGTATGTTTACACAAGACAGTGTTATTTACAGATACCTTTTTTTATTCAAATAAGCTTCCTCAGAAATAAGAAGCATTTGTAAACATATTAGTTGGGTATGTGGCACAGGGTAATGGAGACTCATTTAATTTTTATTGCCTAGATCTTTTTCTGTAAGCAATTTTGGCTACAGCATGATGATAACCGCAGTTCTATATTTGTAGAAGTGCTTCTGCAGATGAATACAGTACAGATTTTGAAGGTCTTGATTATTTTCCTCATAAGGTCAGGTAAGTGCTAAAGGAAAATCAGATTAATTCTTTTATTTATGTTGTATGAAATGTTTCTCAAGTTTCCAATATGAGAAAAGCCCAACATGTTGTAAGATGTGAAATAATTTCATAGAAAATTAGAATATAGACTATTTAGATCACATGTTTGAGTAAAGAGAGTTTGTTATGACTGTTTTTTGTACTAAGCTCTCTGCACTTTCCATCTGGACACAGGCTTTCTTTTTCCAGAGCCACTTACTCTTTCTGGCTATTTTGTAAGCTTTTAGGGTTGTGTCTTTTGCTAAGGTGACCTATTTTGCATCTTTTCTATAAATTGCAGTCAAGCAGCATCGCCTCAGAGGAGAATAGGGAATGGCATTTTATCACCTCTGGAATTGTGTATCATCAGGTCAAGGTTGAAGTGTGCCAGAGGGAAAATGAGTTTGCTGCTTGCACTTTGTTTTGTGACTACCTAAAAGAATTTCAGACTCCAGAGAGATAATTACAGCAACTTTCACAGGCACTAAATTGGTGCACACAGAGCTTGGGTACAGAAGAAAAAGCTACAAAGAGAACAAAACAAAGCTTGGAATTTTGGTCTAGTGAGGGAACTTCCCATTCTCCAAGTATGGCAAGGAAGTTTAGGTTCTGTATAACTTCCAGCTTTATCAGATATAGTTGGTGTTTGGAAGGGTAGACTTCACTGCAGGTAGACACAATATTTCAGTAACTGCTACCATAACCAAAGCTCGAACCATACAATTTAACAGCTGGATGCTATCAAAAAGTAGCAAGCTAGAATTTGCAGCCTAAAGCTGAAATGTTAATCTTGCCTTTTAGATTTCCTAGGATTTCACCATTTTGTGTATTATCTTAAACTAATAACATTAAAAAAAAAAAAACCCACTAAAATTTTAGCATGTTAAGAGATTTTTTCCCCAAAATATCTAAAATCAAAATGAGGAAAATTTGAGAGATGTGAATTTCACACCTGAAATCTCACTAAATAGAAAAAAGTACCAGCACATATTGATGTCATCGTAATAAATGTACAACAAAGAGAACACAGCTCATTAAAAAACATGCAGATGTTATTTTAAATGCTTTGAAGAATAACAACATGATTCCTGGATTTTAGCAACATGAAGACAATTGGTAATCTACTGTGTAATAACAATGCTGAAATAGCATATTCATTACTGTACATTTCACCATGATAAAGCATTCAGAACAAAGACTTTCAGCTAAGGAAAACCAAATCCTTTAAGTGGAGAGAAGATAGGGGCTTTTATATTAAGATTAGTGTTATCTCCAAGAGGCAAACAATATTACAAAGGATCTGCCTTTGATATATGATACATCATACATTTTAAAGAACTCCTGTTCATTACTTAGGGGATTTATTCTGCTGATGAGAAATATAATTATGTAAAGATATTGCATAATTAGTTGGAACTATTTGCTTTTGCATTGTTCTCTATAATGGTAAAACATATTTGTGGAAAAAAAAATAATTAGAATCATAGAATCATAGAATGGTAAGGTTGAAAGGGACCTCAAAGATCATCTAGTTCCAACCTCCTGCCATAGGCAGGGACACCTCCCACTAGTACAGGTCACTCAAGGCCTTGTCCAACCTGGCCTTGAACATCTTCAGGGAGGAAGCAGCCACAACCTCCCTGGGCAACCTGTGCCAGTGTCTCACCAGTGTCTCCAGTGTCTCTTTTCTTACCTGAAAAGCATCACACTGCTTGAAATATTGCCATTAACAAAATTTGCTATAAAAATTAGAAACATTCCAAAGTTTTCAAAAGATGAATGACCTGCTTTTTTTTTTCTTATAGGTAAGAGAGCTGTAACAATTCTTCTAATGTTAAGGTAATCTAAATAAATAAAAATTAGATAAGCTAAAATAAATCCTAAGAATGTCATACTAAATATGTTTTCAGGATCACTCAGTTACAGTGTTTGCATTTCTCATTTGAGATTGCCAGATACAAGAAATACTATAGGCAGACAATTACAGAAAAATGTTTAAAAGGACTTTCCCTTTGTATGGTATTTAATTAGTCACTGGTTTCTACCCTGAGGTATAGAGGTTTGAATCCCTGCTATTTTGTCCCACTTAATATTCACAGCTGTGAATATTCTCAGTGTTCATATTATATCAAATCTTTCTAGTATTTTATTGAGCTAATTAGCATCTTAGCCAGCTGCCTTACTGAATCATACACATTTATTGCTTTTACATATGGTTTTAGTTTAACTGAATAGCCCTTTTTCTTAAATTGAGGTAGGACATAGACAAAGCCAATATTTCATAAATTTATGGTGTTCTTTCTAGTTAAGTTGCCCCCATGTCTGAACACAGTAGTTTCCAACTTCTTCTGCTGAAGAAAATCCTCTTGGATTTGAACTTTTCTCCTATTTAAATCTTCCCATCAGATAGGTTGTTTCACTGTTTGTTTCCTACTTTTTTCATGTCTGTCATATTTTTTCCCCTCATGAAATTCTAATATTAGAGTATTCTACATGTGGATATTCTCTGATTTTTAATGTGGTGTGATAAAATGCAAAAGATTAGCAGACATCTCAGTATGGCATTTCTGTTTCTTTTTTTTTCTTTTTTTTTTTTTTTTTCATTTTATGAGCTGATAAATCCTGAAGTCTGGAAGAGGAAAGACTGCTGCAGCTCC
Source organism: Ramphastos sulfuratus (assembly GCA_013399055.1). Classification (NCBI taxonomy): domain Eukaryota; kingdom Metazoa; phylum Chordata; class Aves; order Piciformes; family Ramphastidae; genus Ramphastos; species Ramphastos sulfuratus. The sequence continues at coordinate 27,506 of WBNM01003853.1, read as the reverse complement.
ATTTTCCCCAGGTTCAGCCAGTAGAGAGGCTGAGCATGTCTTCCCAATAGCATACATGCACACACACAATACATAGTACACTTGTAAATGTATATGCAGCTGGTCACACAGATCAGCTCAGCCAGAAAACCCTCAGTGCTCATACAGACATCGAACAACACTAAAAGCCTCATCCTGGTCTCTTCTCTGATTAGAATAAATATCTGTTAGAAGGAAATGTCAGTATAGATGTACATTCTATACGTACAATATGTACAATCACTGCCTTGGAGCTGATCCCTGGATCTTTGCTCTCCCTAGCTGTCTCACTCCCAGACACAAGGGCACATTCACAAGGGATTCTCTCAGCTCACCCCTAGGCAATTGAACTTGGCAACCCCTTGCCCTGCCAACTGATACTGCCTCTCTCTGAGTGACACACTAACCCTCCGGGCTCCCACATCACTTTACTACTCTCAAGTGATATTTACTAGTGATGTCTACTGCAGATACCCTTACCTGCTCTACTTATTGACACTACAGACACACAGGTNTTCCTGTGTTGGGGGCTCCAGAATCATTACTGTACACAGTAACAGTAATGATGAGTGATTTGATTCCAGATGATGGTGTTAAGACCTCCATACAAAAAAATTCCTCAGAGTATGAACCTTCACTCAGGGAAACAGAAAGATTTTCATGGTAAAACAAGTCATGGACTGATTCTTGCCTGGCTAGTAGAAAAATGGGATGACTGCCTATTATGTTTCTGAAAGAAAGGTGGACTTCTCTATAGGTGTTACTGACACCAAAGGGGTAAAAAAACAGCCACAATATTTTTATCTGCCCTAGATGATCTTGTGTTGGTAGGGAGATTTGACTCAGTGATCTTCAGATGTCCCTTCCAACCCATTCTATCATTTCATTATATTAATATTTATATCAATATGTATTACACAACTATGCTTTAGTTCTTCTCAAACACATAGACAATTTATCCTCAGATATTACAAAGATAGAGTTTCAGTAAGTCTGATCAGGTTGAGTCATGTAGCAGTGCCAAACAAGGTCTTCACATTTTATTTTAATAAATTGCCTGGTATAACTTATTTTAACAACTTTATATTTGTTATAGCTAAATTTTACATTTGTCATTTAATATTCATTTGGGGTTAATAAATACTTTGAATGCGTAAAGCAGCAGTTGACCTTAATTCTCAAAGCTGCTATGATCCAGAGCAACTTCTTTGGTAATTCTTATATACCCTTCTGGTAATAAAAAATATGGTGGGAAGTTTGGAACGTCTTTAAGTACATGAAAATGAATGAAAAAGGAGGTTGAATTAGTTAAAAAAAAAAATCCTTTTTGTTTGTTTGTTTACATTCTAAGCACACACTGAAAAATTCTTTTTTGTTGCACTTAATCAACTGCAGGTATTGGATATTGCACAGCAAACATTAAGTACCTTAGCTTTTTTTGGGATTAATGCTTAGTGGCTTCATAGCTGACTAGTTTCATTAAGAAAATGCCATTGTAATAGTCTAAATTTGATTTTCTGTTACCTTGAGATGAAATAGCTCTAAGATTGTGAAAGAAATGGAAATCCTATTCACAGACTGAAAAGTTCCCTTTTCTGAAATTAGAGATTATATTCTGGAAAAAAAAATTGTAACTGTTAGCCTGGAATATGACTTTCCCTATAACAATTCTTTTAAGTAGCTTGATACATTATGTTGAAATTTTACAGTTGATTGTGATTTGTGGTCGTTTTATAAAATCACCAACCTGGGATGATTCCACTTCAAAATGCAGTTGACTAAAATATTGAGAAAGAATGATGCATTAACATTTAAAAAAGAATATTTTTCCAGTTCCAAGACTTTCATTTGCAATACAACATGTGTCCACAGTAGCCTTTTTGTTTCTTATTTCTTTCTATCTACATCTATCTATCTATCTATCTATCTACATCTCTCTATCTATCTATCTACATCTATCTATCTATCTACCTATCTACCTACCTGCCTATCTACCTACCTACCTACCTACCTACCTACCTACCTATCTATCTATCTATCTAGTTAGTTAGTTAGTTAGTTAGTTCTAGTCAACAGTTAACTCCAGTAAAGTTGTAGTACCACCAATCTTTATTTTGGACATTGTTTAAAGATCAGGACCTTCTTGAAAACAAAAGGAGGGAGAACAGGGAAACATGTCTGAGCCAGCCAGGACATGTTTAGGCCTATTTTGGCCTATTTTAGCCTTCCATGACAGTACCATATACAAAGACACATTTTTGCATCTATATATTAATTTTCTTTGCCAAACAACTTCATAAAAACCCAAGCAGAACAAACAACAAGCTAGATCATCTCACAAGTTCTTTAGGCTTCCTAACATTATCTATTGTGCTGTTAAAATAGGTTTGTTTGCTCAGACTTAGAAGACATTATTTGTACAGCCAACGTCAAAGCAGATAAACTGGAAGAAATACATTGTCTGAAGAGTACTTGAGAGTGCTTCCCATCTTTTTGTTCTTCTTGAAACAGTTGTACGTACCAAATGTATTTATTTCCGGTGCTCTGGTTTGTCAGATGATGTGTTCCAGAAATGCCGAAAGAAATGGAAGAAACCCAAAAAAAGATATGCAAACAGATCAGTGGAGTTACTTGAGAAGATGACAGTAGTAAAGAAAAAAAAAATTCTGCTGTATTATACTTTCATACTTTCTTAGATTATTTTTTACTGAAAATGTGCAGTTGACCTCACGAGGAGAAAAATGAGCCCTTAGCTGCTCAGAATGACACCTTTGTGGTAGAGATGCAGTGATGTATCTCTTGTATATAGCGATAGAGTGATGTTTTTTAACACTGTATTTTGGAATTTGGCAGTCAGAACTTAAGGAACAAACAGAAGAATGTTTTGTAGTACAAAATGCATTGACAAGTTGGACAGAGTTTGCAGTTCAGTAAGAGGCATCTTAAGATGGAGTGAGGAGTCTGTCTGAGATTGGCTCAGATTTCTGGTAGGAACAGATTTGTATACTTATTTGGAATGAGTAAGACAATTAGTCAATAAGACGCTTTTGAGAAAAAGCAGAAGTGGAATGTCTGAAGAACTAAGGATTTTCTGAGAGTGATGTGCCAGGTAAGAGAGTAAAATAGCAAAAGAAGGAGAAAAGAAAGAGAAATGAGTATAACTATTAAATGTTAAGTGTTAACTACAAAGGAAGCAAATGGAGATCTAGTAGAAAACAAGGAAAAAAAAACCCAAACCAAATCAAACCAAACCAAAACAACAAACAAACAAACTAAAACAAAACCAAAAAACCCCCCAAAACAAAAAAAACCCAACCCAACTTGAATGGAATAAAAGAAAGAGTAGCATCATGGCAGGAGAATGAATGTGAACTTCATATTCTGGATCTGGGCATATGTGAACACTGATGTTGGTAAATACCTGTCCAATAAAAGAAGTTTTTTACAATATTTAATATGCTTGTACTTAGAGTTTAAGATAAGTATCCAGTAGGACATCTTGAATGGTGATCTCAGATACCAAATCCTTTCATAACAGTAGCTGATAACAACTCCCCTGCCCAACTTCTATCTCTGAACCTACTGGAAAAACCTATGACTATTGTATGGCTGCATTCTCCAGATGAGTGGTTAAAGCCAAACTGCCTATTGGAAATGCTCTGGTGCCAGGAACTCTTGGGAGAGTGCTTGTTGGCACAAGTGATGCAGAAGCTGTGTTAATTGCAGGACCATACTCAGGCTCTGGCACTGTTTTGTTTACTTGGGCAGGTGTCTAATCCCAGGTTCTTTCCAAGCTAGAGCAGGAATGGTTATTGTGTCTGGTGCCACTGTATATTAGACTCAGAAACTTCCCTAGCAATTCTGGCAGCAGCATTAATGCACTGCTTGTTTAGATGTTACTTTACTTGTGATTTTTTTAATCGTTGTTTTCAAGTATACTTTATTTAATTCTGAATTGTAACTAAAAAGATTTCTAGGGAAGATAAAGTTTGCCAGTGGAGGAAATTATGTTGATCCCCAAGAAAGCACAATGAAACTTTGAGGGAAGGATATGACCAAATGAGAGTGACCAATCAGTCCAAGAGAAAATGCTCTGAAAGCCCAGGCTGGGCCTTTATTAATACCTCATAGAAACCATGACTGTAGTTTAATTTCTTGGCAGTTTAACAATTCTTTCCTTGACTCAGGAAAGCTGGTGGTACTGAAAATCATTAGCAGTCAATTAAAACAGATCCTACTTTGCAGATCTATCTATAAATGGCCTGGCCACTGAGAACTCTGGGTGCAGCAGCCCAATGCTTGTGGAGGAGTGTGTTGGCATCTTAAATAACCAGATCTACCCCACCTCAAGGTTGAAAACTGTGTACTCAACTGTCTCCTTGAAATGTTTATACACTAATGCATGCAGCATGGGCAATAAACAGGAGGAGCTGAAGGCCAGGGAAATTAGCAGCTATCATTGAAACCTGGTGGGATGACTCACACAACTGGAGTGCTGCAATCAATGGGTACCAACTTTTCAGAAGGAGTAGACAAGGAAGAAGAGGTGGTAGAGTGACCCTCTATGTTAGGGAGACATATAAACCAATACAAATTGGTGAAGGTGATAATAGGGTTGAGATCTTACAGAAAAGAATCCGGAGTAAGGCCAGCAAGAGTGTTATCATGGTGGCAATCTGTTATAGAGCACCCAGCCAGGATGAAGAAGTAGATGGTTTCACAATCACTACCCCTTGTTCTCATGGGAGACTTCAACTTCCTAGATGGAAGTCTGATGGAAATATAATACAGCAGGGAGAGAATAACCTTGGAAGTTCCTGGAGTGTGTGGAAAATAACTTTCTGACACAACTGGTGAGGGAGCCAACCAGGAAAGGTGCCCTCCTGGACCTGCTTCTTGCGAACAGGAAGGAACTTGTGGGGGAAGTAAACGTTGGAGACTATTTAGGGCTCAGTGATCATGAGATGATTGAGTTCTCTATCCTTGAGGAAACAAGGAGAGGGGTTAGTAAAACTGCCACCTTGGACTTCTGGAAAGCAAACTTTGGCCTGATTGACAAAGTCCCTTGGGAGGCCACCTTGAAGGATATAGGAGTCCAGGAAGGCTGGACATCAAGAGGAAAGTCTTAAAGGCACAGGAACAGGCTGTCCCTGTGTGCCAAAAAAATCAGTCATCAGGGAGGGCATCCAACCTGGCTGGACCTCGAGGGAAAAAAAAAAGGTCTGTGGCCTTTGGAAGAAGGGAGAGGTCTCTCATGAGGGCTATGAAGAAGCAGTGAAGCTATGCAGGGAGAAAATTTGGAGAGCCAAAGCACAGCTAGAGCTCGGCCTAACTACAGTTGTTAAGAATGACAAAAGAATATTTCTATAAATTCGTTAACAACAAAAGCAGGATTAGAAAAAAATCTTCAGGGTCAAATGATCACAGCTGGTGAAGTGGAGAGAAGCTGCTAGGTGCTTCCAGGCAGGCATACAGTCAGAGCTAACTCATGGCCCAGGGGAGCTGCTGTCAGATGGGGTTCTCCTGAGCCTGCATGACCTACAGCTCATACCACCTCACAGCCATCACCCTAGCCACTGGTCTTGCTAAGCCAGGTCCACACGCAAGCCAGTATCCTAGTCTTGTCTTGGCCCATCTCCAGAAAGGTGCCTAATGCCCAAGGCTGGGACTGCATCTCTGTCACCAGCTGCCCTGCTTCTGGGTGGGAGTAATGGCTCCTGACTGCCAGGACCTGCCCAATAAGTCTCTCCTGGGGAAGCTCCAATGGCCCTGTCATCCCATCCCCAGGGAGCCCTTGGCCCTCACATCACCCTTACAGGAAGGCAGACATTTCATGAGTTTGTTTATACTGCCACCTGCTACAGTGTGATGCCCTCAACAGCTTACCAAAGAGCCAGTGGTGCATCTCAGGGCACCCCCTGGCAAAAACTTCTGTGAGAGAAGGCCACATGCACCACACATTTCAGGAGGCCTTTCCTGGTTCAGTTTGGTGACTGGTACTTTCTTTTTTTTACTTTCTGCGACCCTGAAAGACAGAATTAAAAATTAAAATTTCAAAGTACCCTGCGGGAAAAACATCTTTAATAACATTTAATTCAGACTCCAATGGGATATTTTTCTCTGTCCAAATACTGCTGAAGTTTAAGCTTCTTCAAACACAAGTGAAGAAGAGATCTAGTGGGATAGTGAACGGGAATGTGACCTATGTGTGTACATCTAATAACTTCTGTTAACTGAAAGGTAAAAAGATTTATAGGATCTGAGATATTTTTATGATAATTCCAAAAATGTAACCTTTTCACTGTTTCTCAGTTTGGTTAATGTGATATTTTCCCTTTCATAATGAATAAATGTAAGAAATGACCTTTAGATTTAGCTTGATTAACTTGATTATTCATCATTAAAATGTTGTCTGTCACCTTCCATATGGAAAGTATGTAAATTTAGCCAGGCAGTGGGGATGTGTTGTTCATGCTGAAACAGATAACATTTATATTGTTATTATTTCCAAGTTTACAGAGATTATATAAGAAATGTTCTTTAGAAATAATATTCTAAAAATATTTTGCAAATCAGTAATTGGGAGTTTCATACTGAAACCATTGCAGACATTTTGAAGAGAGAAAAAAAGAAGCTCAGATAAAGCTAAATGCATGCATAATTTCCAGGTAAAATGTAGTTCTATGTTTTACATTTGATAAAATACTAATTATTTCTCATCCATGTCATTCTTTGTCCTTACAACACTTGACCTATGGATAGTTATTCCATTAAATTTTTACACAGCAACTAATAATCTTGAATAATTTACCTTAAGTCAGGAAAATTCTCATTAGCTGTATACTGTCCCTGACAACATTTCTAAGGTTTTAGAGGGTTTTAAAAAATAATTTTAGAAATATTACCCGGGATTTTAGTGTTTGGTCTGCCTCATGGTATTTTGAAATTAAGAGATGTCCCTAATATATTGACAGACTATTAATATGAAGAAATATAATTACACTTTGAAGTTCAGTGGAAAATCATTTAAATTCAGGGACAAGTAAGTTTGCTGTTGTCAGAAGTACAGGGATGGTTAAAAGATGGTCACCTGCTTTTCTGCTTCTGGAATGAAATCCAGTAAAAGAGAAAATCATTCTTCAGTCTATAAAGTGACTGCATAATTAAAACTTGGTGTAGTTTCTATGCCCAGATACCTTTGGTACTTGTTTAACCTCCACAGTTTGTAAGACTATATAACCCCTGGCAACCTGGCACTTGGCCTTGTTAAACCTTATGCAACTGGCCCTGGCTAATCGATCCAGCCTGTCCAGTNCCAGAACTGCACACAGTACTATGTTACTACAGTAATATGTATGATGTGGAGGGTGGTGAGACAGAAGGAACATCACACCTGAAGAAGAGGATGACTTTTCACTTTTTAGAAGTGGTCACTGTTCTAGATGAACTCATCTCCTTCAAACAGAAAAAAATCAGTGGTAGGAAGTGTTCAGTCTAGTAGATGAGGTAGCTGGGAAAAAGGGAGCATCTCCTCAAGCTGACAACACTGTTTTTTCTGATCCTATCTCTGCATCTTAAACATTGAATCTACAAACAGTGTAATTAAATTATATGCATTTCTTCACTCTGCAAACATCCCCATCTCTACATGCAATCTTACTATAAAAAGTGATTGTCCTTGTGCTTATTTTCACTTTCCTCATGAACATATAGTGATAACTATATATTTCTCTGAAGGTCAGCATGCACATACAAGTCGGCATGTGAACCATACGTCAGATTTGTCTAACAGCAATAATGATATTTTATATTTATTCATAGAATTACAGAATCATAGAATGATTGATGTTGATGCGGACCTCTGGAGGTCACCTGGTCCAATCCTCCTGTTCAAGAAGAATCATTTGGAGCTGGTTGGCCAAGGCCATACCCAGACAGCTACGGAATTTCTCCAAGGATAAAGACTCAACAACATCTCTGAGCAAACTGTGCCAGTGCTCGATGAGCCTCAGAGTGAAAAAGTGACTCCTGATGTTTAGAGAGAACCTTCAGAGCTTCAGTTTGTGCTTGTGGCCTCTGGTCCTGTCACTCTGCACCACCCAAAAAGAAATCTGAGTCTGCCTTCTTTGTGCTCACATTTCAGGTGTTTGCATACATTGATATTCCCTCTGAGCCTTCTCTGCTCTAGACTAAACAAAAAACGATGCTCCAGCCCTTTATCTTTGTGCTTTTTGCAGTAGGTTCACATCTCTCTTGTACTTGAGGGTCCAGAATTGGTGCATGGCCTCCCCAGCACTGAATACAGAGGCAGAATCACCTTCCTCAACCTACTGGCAATACTGAAAAGATTCTCTCAATGTTCTTGTCCCCAGTGAGCTGATCCAGACTACTAATTGCCCTTCTGTCCCCTCCACTTGCCTAAACCTGTCCAGCTCCCTGCTTCCATGCCTGATTTCAGTAAGTCGCTGGTCCTTGCTGAGCCAGGACACATCCCTATTTGGTTGTCCTACAAGACTTTCTGGATGGCTTTTTAGCATTATGGTTTTAGATGAAGACTTTATTGCTAGTGTTCATTCTTTCTGGTGTGTGCTTCTCAAAGTCTTTTTTGAATATAGTTGTATTTTTTATACCTAAATTATCAAAATTTATGAGGCTTGTAGTTTTATTTGCATACAAAAACACTTTGAAAAATACTTACTGGTTCTAATGCTATCTTTTACTTTGCTGAATAGCCATGCTGGCTTTATTTTTTTTCCTTTTCTGAATCTTGTTTATTAAGTGATATATGCACTGTTGCTATGTTTGATGCATGATATCCTTCAGAAATCTCCAAGTTGCTGAGAAGGGCTTAATTCTCTTAGCTATCTATTCTGGCTGGTTTTTAAGATGCTTCCTCATTTTCACATAGCTTTATTCTCTGAAGTAGAGCACAATGGTAATACATCTTTTGATATTTGATGATCTTGTTGTGTTGTTTAAATACAGTCATATCAGTTTTACATGGTGGTACTTCTGCTCTAAGTTTTCATAAGCTTTGCCCTGTAAGATTTTGAACTACATTCTACACATTAGTCTCTAAGACAATTATTACAGCTTTCAGGTCTTTCTGTAATTCTTTGGAGAAATAGCATGCTAGTTTGAATTCCTCAAGTTGAAAAGAAAACTAAATTTAGCACTCCAGTGTATGGATGAACTTTTGAACAGTCAAGCTGTGGCATAAAGACATGTAGCAATTCTCTCTATGGATATTTATAAAATGAAAAGAATGATCTCTGTTTTTTGCTTTTGAAAAAAAAACAAACCCAAACAAATGTGGGACATCCCTCCCAGGAAAACACTGTAGGTGGAGTGTATTGGGGGAAAAATAGGCTTTTGTAGATCCCTGACCTAACCTCTAAATTGTGGAAGATAGTAGCATTTTGTACATATCTGTATGCTCATTTTCTCTTCTAGATTTGCTCTAGGTGGCTTCCTGCTTGTTACCCTAGCTACTTCAAATAGCCTTAAAGGTAAATATTTAAATAACCAATAGCCAATTCAAATAGCCAATGCTACCTTTCTCAGTACACTGAAATTTTAATATGGGAATTGAACTTGTGCTCTGGGTTCTGTGAAGAGGCACAAGCATTTGAACAATTTTTTGGTATGCATTTTGAACAGCTAAGTCTTATGGCATTTAGCTTTTAACTTTAAATTCCAGGTTGCCCAAACTGTAATTGAAGTATATTCTTGTTCCCCAGGCAAGCATAACATAGCTCCATTAAGAAAATTTTAAACAAGTTTTCATATTCAGATATTTTTATTTATGGAATACAACTGCTATAACATTTGAAACAGAATGCTAGTAGTGCTTTCCACCTTTACCTACCTGAATGTTGCTATATAATCAGCACTGCTAATGACAACAGGTTTCCAGGATTTCAGAAATTTATACTAGGCTGTATAAACTGGCTTTCATTCCCTGTCAATGATTCAGTCATAATATTTCAGGGAAATCTAGATCATCAAGAACACAAGTGCTGCTGCAGTGGCATGGTCCTACTGTAAGAGTTGTATCAAGAAGGATCCTAGTGTAGCAATGTAATGATTTTGATTTGCATTAGTGACATCATGAGACACAGACCAAAGTCAGTGCTGGTGAGTTTAAGTTTTAAATGCTGTTAATCTTATGAAAAAATTGGAATTTACTTTTGCATAGGCAAAGTTGTTACTGTAACTGCAATACCAGCTGCAAACTTTCTTTTAGTCCTGGACAACTGCCCTTTTTGAATCAAAATGTGAAGTGTGGGATTTACCAGAGGACAATCCTAAAAGTAAACAAGAATCTTTTCCCACACCAAGTATGCCTAGATGTGGAATACAGAATTAAAATGTAAAAGGAATTCCTGACATTAAAGTCTTAACAGAAAGAGAATCCAATTTATAAGCATCTGAAACACATTCTCATTAATAGGTCCCTAAAGTTATTTACTGTAATTTAGTGTATACTAAATTTTGGATAAAGATATGGTTAATGGTAGAATCTGTAATAAAATATTTAATGGCTTTTGAATTTCAGGCAGTGAAAGAAGATTTAGACTGGATGTTAGGAGGAAGTTCTTTCCAGTGCAGGTGGTGAGGCACTGGCACAGGTTGTCCAGGGAGGTTGTGGCTGCTCCCTCCCTGGAGGTGTTGAAGGCCAGGTTGGATGAGGCCTTGAGTGAGCTGTCCTAGTGGGAGGTGTCCCTGCCTGTGGCAAGGGGTTGGAACTAGATGATCCTTGAGGTCCTTTCCAACCTTACCATTCTATGATTCTATGATTCTATGAATATCTACTCTCACACTGCTTTTCCTCAGTGGTTTCTTTCAGTCTGATCAACACCATAAAAATTCACACCTACCACTATTCATTTGTGCCTTTGTTTATTTATGTCTTTGTCTGTTCCAATCCTCTTGTTTTTATATTTTCATCTTTTTGGAAGCAGTTATTGGATACAGTGCTCTGAACTGTGAAATAATATATATTTCTTCATTTGTGTACTTTGAATTCTAGAGACTTCTTTGTAACATCCTAAAATCTGTAAAAATGCAATGTTTCATTTCATTCTAAACACATTAACATCTTTCATTTCAAAGATCAAGACAGAAACTTGTAATGAACTGACTACACTTCTTTTTAACTAAAGTATTCCACGCTCTGTCTAAATAACAACATTTCCTTTATTAAACTTTAAACACTCTCAAACATTTCACAAAAAGTGAAAGACTGAATCATCTGCTCTTTTTATCTTTAAAAATCTGAAGGATTCTCAGCCTATAAATAAAGTAGTGTTTGAAATGGAGAGAAACAGAACATAGTATTTAGTAAATATTATCCCTTTAGGAGCAATGAAAATGAAATGCAGAGAATTTGAAGGAACTGCTCCAAACCATGCGAAGGCAGCATTACAATTATGTCTGGAAAGCATGCTGCTCTGCCTCTTCACTGTTCAGTCTGTTGGCTTTTTCTGTCAGGAGTGGTAAATCCCTTCTGGTTATGAAGCACTTCATAAGGCATTAGAAGCCTTTGAAATGACTACTCAGGCAAGAAGTTGCTCTGCTAATAGATTTCAGTTTTATTTCAGCAAGGCTAGCCTTTGAATAAGCTTAGCCTATATTTTGAATTACAATTTCTTAGCTCTATTATTATGATACTGTGAAAAAGCACACTCTGTTTCAGTAGTTGTCTCTTGTAATACTGTGCTGTTGCTTTTAATCCTTACCCTACAACTTGCTGTTAAAGTCCATTCACCTTGCAGCAGGGACAAATGCTCTAAGCAAGATTCTCAGCACAACACATGATCTCAGGTGCAGGGAGGTCTGACACATCACATCAACAAATCAATTAGTAGAGCTGCACCACAGACAATACCAGATCATTGAGACCACAGCAATTCTAAAAATGCAAATGATCTCTATGCCTTTAGTCTGTTAATAACTACAATGTTCTGCTTCTTTCTGACTTCTCTGAAATGAACCAGCCTTTTGGTAGCTTGCTTTATTACACTTTGAATCAGCAAAGTGCCCCTTCGAGTGCCACAGTTGCTCAATAACACCCAGATGATGTGGGTTTGGGAGTTCCTCGCCCCCCCACACTTTGTTAAAACGACCCACGCTAAAAACTCAGTCAGCTGGAAGTTTAGATGAAGCTCTATTTACAGCTCAGCACAATATACAAGCAGATATATACACTATATACAGGAATATTTACAGAAATATACAAGTTAAAGGTAATACAGAAACACAACACTCCTCCCAGAAATCAGAGACCCCAGGAGGGGCTCCCAACCACCCTTCCACCTTCTCCCCACCCCTATACCTTACCCCAAGGTTTTGAGGATCGGCCAGAGGAGGAATTAGAAGAAAAAGTGGTTAGTGAATTTAATCAGAGACCAGGAGAAGTTCAGAAGCTGCTAGACAGCCCCAGACGCTGTACCCTAGAGAGTGCCACAAGCCCGACTGTCTTATCTTTTGTTTTGAGTACTTATTCCTAAACATCACAGCAAGCCTATGAGTGAAGTAGACATCACCATTGTTTCCTTTCCACAGCCTATAATATAATTTTCTCTATTAAAATATTCCAATTAGCCTTAAACCAGCACACCAGAGTATAGTTTTTTTATCTAGAAGTGAACACATTGACACTAGGAAAGCCCTAGACAACAGGAAATGTAACAGCTGAAGCTTTCAAGGATTTTAGGCCATCCAAATGTATCTCTGAATATCAACTGAATGTCTACAATTCTTATCTTATTCTTTGTGTCAAAGAGTTCCTGTCCAAGAGATTACTTCTCTACCAATACAACGAATTTTCAGTCTGTGACTATAATATTTTGAAATTGTTTACTGAGTTCAAGAGTAATGAATTGTGAAAGGAAGAAGACAGAAGGCAAAATTTCTCAATAGATGGCCCACGGCTGAAGTGTACTTGTGCAGGAGAAAGAAATGTTTGCAAATGTGCCCCGTTTTAGTGCTCTCTTGCATTCACTGAAGTACAAAGTTATAGTATGTACCCTTACAAATCAACGTTAAAACACAAATTAACTGTGTGGTATGTAAAGTAAAAGTGATAGGGGTACACTTTTAAATATCAATTAAGAACCGTAAACTACTCTGATTCAGTAATACTCATTCCATGATTATGCAAGGGTGAAATAGATGTAGCAAATTTGCCAGTTACAGGAAATGGACAGTAAGAAAATTGTATGTTTACCAGTCAAATCTCTCAAATATATTGTTACTACCAGTCTGGTACAGTAACAGTGTAAGGGAATTACCAGATTTTGTGATCACTATGTAATAGACATTTGCATCTTTATATGCACAGATTAACATTTAGCTGGGAAGTAACTAAAATTTAATAATCCAGTGATGGAGATCTTGCACAATACAGGCAGGAAAAGCGGCTGACAAGGAAGAGAAGTTATGTTGCATGTAGAAAAGAATGACACATGTAGCTGAGCTGCTACCATCAAGACAGCTTTGAGTACAATGAAAGATACAAGAAGGGTATAATCAGAGAAAAGAACTATAATTTTCCAGAAGAAGATAGAGCGATTGAGAAAGGACTATTTAACAAGACAAAAGAGCACTCCATTTCAGTGCCTGGCTTACACATTCATGCACAGACATTACCTCCTTGTAAGAAAGCTTCCTTTGGCAGGCTGCATCTGACAAGTGGGGAAGGAAAGGAGCCATCCTGTGACAGAGCAAACTTGCATCTCCTGTGCCACCACATCTCAGCTTTGAACAATGCCTAATCTTAAGGGAGCACACCCATTACTTGTTTCATCACTCTTTCCTGCAGTCCTTTCCTTCTGAAGCAGGAAGAGCCTCCCATTATTTTAGCACAAGGTCTTATTTTCTCCTTTGACAGACCATCTGATCCTTCCCTATGATACCGATCCTTTCCTATGCTACTAAGCTATAAGTAGCCCTGCCAAGGCTGCTGGCTCTGGAAATATCATATCTGACCCATCTTCTTACTGGCCACCTGCTCACTCTCTTTATCCCTCTGGCATCTTCTAACTTGCCTGAAGATATAGTTTGTGGCACTCTTTGCTTCCCACAGCCCAAAAATACGTATAGATATGATTTTAAGGCAGTCAGCATGATTATGCAGAAGTTTCCTCCACATTCTCCTTAGAATCATAGAATCATAGAATGGTAAGGTTGGAAGGGACCTCAAGGATCATCTACTTCCAAACCCCTGCCATAGGCAGGGATACTTCCCACTAGGACAGCTCACTCAAGGCCTCATCCAACCTGGCCTTGAACACCTCCAGACAGGGAGCAGACACAACCCCCCTGGGCAACCTGTTCCAGTGCCTCACCACCCTCACTGGAAACAACTTCCTCCTAACATCCAGTCTAAATCTTCTCTCTGCCAGTTTAAACCCATTGCCCTTAGTCCTGTCATTACAAGACCTCGTAAGTAGTCCCTCCCCAGCCTTCCTATAGACCCCCTTCAGATACTGGAAGGCTACTAGAAGGTCTCCTTGAAGTCTTCTCTTCTCCAGGCTGCAGAGCCCCAACTCTCTCAGCCTGTCCTCACAGGAGAGCTGCTCCAGCCCTCTGATCATCTTCGTGGCCCTCCCCTGGACCCACTCCAACAGCTCCATGTTCTTCCTGTGCTGAGGGCTCCAGAACTGCACACAGTACTCCAGGTGGGACTCCTTCTGAGTCCTCTCGGTGTACTATTAAGTCAGCTTTTCTCCTAACAGGGTAACAAGCCAATTAAGATTGTCTTGTGTGTTTTAGTAGTAAAGGAACAGAAATGCACACATGATGATGGACCTTTTAGAATAGAGTGGAGCATATACTATATAAATTTTAATAGAATTATAGGAGAGTTAATGCTTGTGAAAAATACTACCAAAACAGAGCTCATTGTCTTTACATAGTAGCTTCTAATATAAATAAGACTACCAAAAGTTAAGGATGGATAATGAGACAAAAAAAGATGTGTCAGAAGTGTTCTAAATGGAGAAAACTAATTATTTTTTCATGCTGAGTTAGTTTTCAGTTAGGAAAATACAGTGAACTTTCAGAGAGCAAGTCAGTTACATTGGTCTGAAAATGCACATTTGAAAAAATAGATCCACATTAAAATGCATAGAATGATCCTGTACAAGATCTTTTTCAGCAGTCTAATGGAAGGAATGCAGACTGACAGGTGAGAAAGCTTAAGTAAAGTAAATCATATTGCAAGAGCTTGTCCTGTATTACTTCATTTTATGAAAGTTTTGTTGCTCATCTCATTTAATAAGTAGATCCTACATGTGACTGTATGCTAATGTTTTCCATTAGCATGACTCCTGGAATACAATGAATTTGTTGAAATACGTTTTCTGTTTCTTGATTTGTAACCAAGGATAACCATGTCCAAATTGTGGCCCCTGTTTTGCTTTGACAATATTTTTCCTCCTCTCAAAGTTTACCACTGTTATTCTTTCTTAATCCTGGTTGGATTGATTCTTCCATAATATTCCAGTTTTTCAGTCTTATATCTTCATTTTTTCTTGTTTGGTGGACAGATGAAACATTCCTGATTATTTGTATTCCAGGTAGGTTTTAAACAGATTTTTTAGCATTTCCCCCTACAGTAATACCTAAATATATGCCTGCCAAATTACATGCCAAGGAACATCTAATCAAGTCTAGATTCTAGAAATAAAACTCAGCACTTTTTCTTGATTGTGTGACTGCATAACACTGTCATTTTTCACTCCTTACTCTGATATAAGGAATAGATTATTCCCACCAAATATAGCCAGATCTCAAAACACCTGTTGAAACAACTTGGCTAGTGACAATCCACTCCGATATTTATTTAATGTTCTCTGTGCTGTAGTGAGTTTTATAAATGCAATCTTTGGAGGGTCCAGATGAATCAGGTTGGCAGAAAGCATATTGGATTCCTTGTTATAAAAATAAAACATCCACTACTGTGTGTACAGCACACTGTACATAGCTGTGGTGGAAGGCCAGTACAGGCCTAAAACATGTCCTGGCTTGTCCAGACATGTCCCCTACTCACCCCTCCTCCCCTCTGAGAGGGGAGAGCAGGGCAGGAAGGAAGACAAAGGCTTGGTGCCATCAAGTCTCCTTCACAGTGATAAACAAGGTACTCACAGGTGTTTAGGCAGGCCTTTGTTCTTGCCCTAATATGGGTGAAACAGCCCTGACTTTACCTAATATAGGCAATATTGACAAACTGCCATTCTGCTTGGGTAATCTCTGTGGCCAAAGGAGCCATAGACTCAGGCAATTGATAAATATTGGAACGAGGTAAAAAAAAAACAACATGCTTCTGCTGTTGTACTTCACCATTCTGCTTTCTGTTGTACTTGTGCTTTGCCATTCTGCCTTGCTCTGCTGCGCTTTTTGCCTTGCCTTGCCTTGCCTTGCTTGTGCTCTGCTAAGCTTCAAACCAGCATTGCTGTGTAATAACAAGGCCTGATGCTTTGGGTTTTACACCTGGAACTGCCTTGCCTCAGTTTACCAGGGATAGGCATTAAGTGCATTCATGTGATAGGTGAGAATTAGCCACCAGTGTGACATTGTCCCTGTCTGCATATCTGCAAGACAAGGTGCCTGCCTGCACATCTGCAAGCCTCCTGCCAAGACTAGGAGCCCTGGATAGTCCAAGAAGAACACCCCTCACCCTCTCCATTCAGCATCCTGCTAGAGCCAGAGGAGAGACTCCAAAAGCCTTCAATGAAGTATCACCTCGCTGACAGAACTCCCTCCAAGTGTTTTTGGTACTGTCTGATACTATTTTGTGAGCAAATATTCAAAAGCCTCTGTGTAATAGAAATTCTGTAACTAAATTTTAAATGCCTTCTGCCTTCATCAGAAAGGAGCCTCTCGAGTTCCCCCTAGTGGGCAAGCAGTGCAATCGACTGCAAGATTCTCTTCCAACAATTATTTCTGGTGTTCTAGATTGCCTATTTCCTTCTGTGTAACATTTTCCACAACTGTGTGATTCAAACCTGATTAAAATAAGTTTGCAGCGAGATTAAATAACTTTCACCAAATATTAATATTAATATAAAAATAATAGACGATATTAATATTAAATAAATTCCATTGCCATTACAATAACTGGGTCCTAAAAATAACCAGTAGGTCTTCAGTTAGCAGACTGTTCTTATACACCCATCCCTGTCCTTTCATATCTCATTAGTTTTGCTTGTTATGTGGACAGCTGTGACTGAAAGGGGGATAAGGTCAATATGAAAAGCTTGAGTGAAAATAATTTGGAAGAGAAAGGATCTCAGTACACTATACTATGCCTTGATCTTCTTGTACAGAATTTAGAACTGTCCTAGCACTTTAGGATGAGAGGCAGAAGATGGAGTCTGGTAGATCCATCTGTCTGCTCTCCAGCTGCCCCTTTAGTCTCTGAACTAACAATCACCTCCAGAATCATTCCACCACTGTTTCATCTAGGTGTTGCTCATCAGTTACCTTCAATATCCTTGAACCATCAGATGTGCCAATAGGCAATATTTTCTTCCAATTAAATTTGCTCCTATATCCCAAATCTAACCTATGCCCACCTCAAGCCTGGACACTTCCATTCTCATATCCAACATTGAAAGATTCTTTATTCCTTCTGTGAAACCTTCCTTTCTTCACTACAATCACTCTGTGACCTGCCCATGTCTGGTAGCGATCTATCTGGCTTCCCTAGAGGAGACAGAAAATTTCTTCTGTTCCTCAGGTTACACTCCCTTCTTAACTCACTGACACTGTATTTATTGCAAGGTCAGAAACAGCAGCAACAACCTGGAAAAGAGAGCAACTTGCAGGGAACTCAGTATTCAGCTTCTCTGGGATTAATGAAAAGGTTTTTCCACAGAAACCATCTCTTTCCTTCTTCAGTCTACATGTCCTGCAGAAATACATAGAGGCACTAAATATTCTAAGACTGGTCTAGTAAAATCATACCAAATGCCCACTGGAGTGGAGGATCCTTCAGATCACACTGTCTTGTGTTTGCAGTGCACCAGACCCAGCAGAGTTATGAAAAACACTACACTTCACTTGCTCCTTGCATTGTACTTACTCCTTCTATTTAATTCCTAGTGACCACATCAAATGATCTATTTTTTATTTTTTTTTTTTTTATTCTGGTGAACCAGAGAGGTGTCAGTCTTCTCTTGCTTGTGGCTAACAGTACATTTGTACCTTTTCTTGCCTTGCATTCTCCCACACGACACAATGTCCTTGAAGAGTGTGCAAATGCAAAATCTGGAGCATGATGCAAATCAAATATTCTGTTATTAAATTAAAAAATATAGACGAGCAATCAAAATGTAGGCAAATACAATTACAATTCAAATGTAACTTCTGTTCTAATCTAGAAAGTCAAGGAATGAATTTTATTCTGCAAGGTGACTAGTTTTTAAAAGCTAACCCAAATGAACCTTTAATGTAATATGTATTCTACTGAATTTAATCCTGTAGACTTGATTCTGTAGACTTAATCCTGAGGTACTTGAACGTGTCCAGAGAAGGGCAACGAGGCTGGTGAGAGGCCTTGAGCACAAGCCCTATGAGGAGAGGCTGAGGGAGCTGGGATTGTTTAGCCTGGTGAAGAGGAGGCTCAGGGGAGACCTTATTGCTGTCTCCAACTACCTGAAGGGTGGTTGTGGCCAGGAGGAGGTTGCTTTCTTCTCTCAGGCAACCAGCACCAGAACAAGAGGACACAGTCTCAAGCTGCGCCAGGGGAAGTTTAGGCTCGAGGTAAGGAGAAAGTTCTTCACTGAGTCATTCCCCACTGGAATGGGTTGCCCAGGGAGGTGGTGGAGTCATCGTCCCTGGAGGTGTTCAAGGCAGGTTTGGACGTGGCACTTGGTGCCATGGTC
>WBNM01003852.1:5050-18794 GCA_013399055.1 Ramphastos sulfuratus | reverse complement strand
CCCCAAAGTCCTTTTCCACAGGGGTGCTATCATCTATATATATGAGGGTGGGGGGATTGCTCCAACCTAGGTGCAGAACTTTGCACTTGGCCTTGTTGAACCTCATGAGGTTCACCTGGGCCCACGTCTCCAGCTTGTCCAGGTTCCTCTGGATGATGTCCTGTCCCTCTGGCATATAAACCACACCACTCTGCAGAGTGTCATCTGCAAACCTATTGATGCCTGTATCATTGATGAAGATTAGTCAACATTACTGATCCCAGTATGGATCCCTGAGGGACACCACTTGTCACCTCTCTCCATCTGGCTTTCAAGCCATTGGCAACTACCCTCTGGATTTAACCATCCATCCAATTCCTTATCAACTAAACAGTTCACCCATCAAATCCGTATCTCTCCAACGTAGAAGGATGCTGTGGAAGACTGTATCAAAGACCTTGCAGAAGTCCAGAGAGATGACATTCATTGCCTGTCCCCTACCCACTGGTGTTATCAGTCCATTGTAGAAAGCCACTAGGTTGGTCAGGCAGGGCTTGCCCTTAGTAAAGCCATGCATGCTGTCCTTGCTGTTCTCCATGTGCATTATCAGAGATTCTAGGAGGATGACTTCCATGATCTTCCTAGGCACAAGAGTTGAGACTGTCAGGTCTGTAGTTCCTGGGGTTTGTCTTTTCAACTTTTAAAAAAATGGGTGCAATGTTTCCCTTCTTCCAGTCTTCAGGGACTTCATCTGACTGCCAGGACTTTGCAAGTATCATGGAGAGTGGCTTGGCAACTTGAGCAGCCGGTTCCCTCAAGGCTCTGGCATTCTTCTCCTCAGATCCCCTAGACTGGGGTATGTTCAGGTTCCTCAGGTGGTCATGAACCTTGGCTTCACTTAAATTTTGGCTCCCTGGTGTCCATCTTGTGGTCCTTCAACTTGGAAGGTGTGAGGAGAGAGATTACTACTGAGGACTGAGGCAGAAATACGTTTCTCCTGATCTCACCATTCTTGCTCCTCATGGAAAGGATATGTTTTCTTTAATTTTCCTTTTCTGGTTGACACACATGTAGAAGTCCTTCTTATTGGGTTGTTACTCACATTCTTTGCCAAGTTCAGCTCCAACTGGCCTTCCTCCTCTCTCCTGTCTCTTCTGAACAGCTTTTACCTATGACAGCTACACTCTACTTGGAGGATTAACCCCACAAAGTTTCAGTGATGGCAAATCTATTATAGCTTTCCAGCAGCACAGTAGCTTCCAGTTCCTGTTTGTTGCCCAGTAACTCTCCAGCTGATCAGTCTGAATGCAGCAGCTGTCTCCCAAGAGTGCTATCACTGTTAGCCCCTTCCTACAAAAAGGCAGGACAGTCATTAGACAGGCAACATTTGTAAGTGCTGTTGAAAATAAGACATGAAAATGTATTTTTACCTAAACAAAATATATCCATCCATAAAGCCATGGTGTTTGACTGTGGGCAGATAAAGGGACACGAAAGTTACTATGTGTTGGGATGAAGGGGATTAGACAGAAAGCATCCTGGATTTGCCTAAGCCTTCTGTATGGCAGACAGAAGAATCGGGGCTGGGAAAACACGGCACTCCAGTTCATTTCTGCTGGGTGGGTCTCATTCGAACTGGTGCTTGGGAGTACATTCTGCTGGTGTTACATACAAAATTACTACCTCTCTGGCCTCTAAATTATAAATCATGTACAATATGCATACATTGTACAGTAGGGATCCACAACTTAAATTTACATCAAGATGCGAAGTTCTGGCTTTGCATCTTGAGTTTGGCTCTGTTGTGAAAATTCATAGGAAAAGAAATCTGTCTCTTAAACATGATTTAGCTTGAATCATATCCAGTCAACTCTAATTATCTGTGGACAATATGTGTCAGATGTGGCCCATTTTGCTGTGGAGCTGTATGTAAGCTAAACGCTTTTAAGCTATATTTTAGCTATATACAAGCTAAACCCCTCTATAAATCCATGTCAGCTCTCTGCAGATCCAGACATGATGTCTCAGCATTGTTCTCCAGACATGAGTAGCATGGGGTGCTGACTCTATATGGATCTATCTAGATGATGCTGAAATAGAGTTAGTAAATCTCGTAAGAGGGAACTCAGCAGCTACAACTTTGCATAATGTTTTGCGGTGTTGGAGAGGATGTCCTCCATCTGCAACAAAACCCAGGCTGTGGCATTCTGGAGCACTGTACAAAGTCACCTGAGAAGTTCAGCAGAATTTCTGGGCCTTGCTAGATACGTTGGACCTCAGTTATTCCCAAGCATGGTCATGATGATGGTCTCAGCATGTACCAGGGTACTTGTAGTACCCAGGTTTGTCATTCGTCAGGTGTTGCAGCTCCACCATTACTCCAGATAATAAGAATTAATTGCTGGAATAAGTCCATCCTGACATACCTCTACTGACATCAGCAGAGTTATGTTGGAGGTGCATTTGGCTGGTTGTAACAGTATGGGCAGGATTTATTCAAAAATTAATATTGTTTATTAATTTTGATATTCAGGAATCTTGCCACAGACCATAATTTTTAATAATAGGTTCTTTGCATGGTCGTGAAAAGTATTACACAGAGGGAAAACAGGGAATCTAGAACACTTAAGAAATAACAAGCAATAATATAACAAACATTAAACTATTTTGGAAAGAGAATCTTGTGGCCAATATGCCGCTTGCTCTTGAGAGGGACCTGAGAGGCTCCTTTCTGCTAAGGCAGAAGGCACAAGGGAATCCAGTTATAGAGAGGCTTTTGAATATTTACTCACAAAATATAATCTCTGGATTCCTGGGGTTGACTTACAGTTTCCAGACAGTACCCAAACTCTTGAAGTGAGTTCTGTCAGTGTCTTAATAGCTGTTGAGGCTTTGAGATCTTCCCAGGCTCTAACAGGGTGCTGGGAAAGAGGCAGACGATCTCTGACCTGATCCTGGTTCCTCTTGGATTCCAGACTTGGCCCAGAGGTTTGCAAAGGCACAGGCAGGACGTCTTGCAGATGTGCAGAGAGCACGATGTTGGTGGCACTTCTCACCACGTTGTGAGGCACTTAATGCCTTCTAGTAAACTGGAGGCATGGCAAATTTCCAGGTAATTCAAGCCTAATACATCGGGGCTTGTTATTATGTAGCAGGCAGACCACAGCAGAACACTGAGGCAGAGCAGAGCACGTTGTCCAAGCAGAGATGACTACTTTCAACTTACTATTTGCTGACTCCTTTGGCCACAGAGATTCACCAGTCAGAATGGCACTTTACCCAAACTGACCATATTAGGTGAAGCCAGGGCTTGCTTACCCTTACTTGGGCAAGACACTAACAAGAGCATAAACACTTGTGGGTACCTGTTTATCACTTTGGAAGGGGACATAATGGCCCAAGCCTTTGTTTTCCTCCAACTCTTGCTTCCCCCATCAGCAGAAGGGTGGGGCAAGCCAGGACATGTTTTAGGCCTATTAGCCTTCCACCACACTGGTGGATTGAGTGGGGTGGATCAAGTGAGGTGATTCTGCCACGTTGCTCTGGTGAGACCTCACCTGGAGTACCGCGTCCGTGTCTGGAGCCCTTATTATAGGAAGGACATGGACCCGATGGAGCAGGTCCAGAAAAGGGCCACGAAAATGATCAGGGAGTTGGAGCACCTCTGCTACAAAAGCAGGCTCAGGGAGCTGGGGTTGTTCAGCCTAGAAAAGAGGAGGCTCCTGGGAGACCTAATAGCAGCCTTCTAGTACCTGAAGGGGACCTACAAGGATAGAGAGGCTATTTACAAAGGCCTGTAGTGATAGGATGAGGGGCAATGGCTTCAAACTAGTGAACAGCAGATTTAGATTGGATGTTAGGAACAAGTTTTTTACCGTGAGGGTAGTAGAATGCTCAAACAGATTGCCCAGGGAGATGGTTGGGGCCCCACCCGTAGAGATACTCAAAGCAAGGCTTGACATGGCTCTGGGCAGCCTGATCTAGTTGAGGATGGCCCTGGTTACTGCAGAAGGGGTTGGACTAGATGACCTTTGGAGGTCCCTTCCAACCCAGACCATTCTGTGATTCCATGATTCTGTGTTTACAGGAATCAACCATATTCTCCATTTGTAATGCATGACTGAAAAAAAAAAATGTAGTCTTAGAAAAGATTATAATGTTTTTGTCATACTGAGGCTATTCTCTTGCTAGATTTCTCAGAAATGGGGAAATACAAAAAATGTTATGTCAGAGGTTGTGATCCTGTGTTGATGAATACAGTAAAGTGTAGAGCTTTTCTCCAGTCCTGTACATCAAACTGGATAATTACTCTTTCTTCCATTTCTGTGACAGACATGTCCAAATAAGAACAGTTAGCTATGCCATTGGGAAAGCTGAGCTAGTGAAAGTCCAGCTGTTCAGAGAATAAGAAAAAACAACAGACAATGTGTTTGAGAAGCATTACTGTGTCAGGAACACAGGAGGTGGATTTGGCAGCTATGAAACAGAATTTGCAACAGGAAGTAAAAACCTGAGA
Organism: Ramphastos sulfuratus; assembly: GCA_013399055.1. Classification (NCBI taxonomy): domain Eukaryota; kingdom Metazoa; phylum Chordata; class Aves; order Piciformes; family Ramphastidae; genus Ramphastos; species Ramphastos sulfuratus. Next base: position 14,299 of record WBNM01003852.1, on the reverse strand, counting down.
AACAGCTGATGTTGGCCCACATAGTTAACTACTACACCTGTGATAACAGCAGCATGAGAGGCTGTTTCAGGAATACAAGTGAGCCTACCCCTGTCATTGGTCCACTCCTTGGCAGCCAAAATTGTGGTATTAGGGATGCTAGAGAGTAAAAAAATGTTAAAAAGCCTCAACTTCAGGTTAGAGAGAATCATAGAATCATAGAATGGTAGGGTTGGAAGGGACCTCAAAGATTATCTAGTTCCAACCCCCTGACACAGGCAGGGACAGCTCCCACTAGTACAGGCCATTCAAGGCCTCATCCAGCCTGGCCTCGAACACCTCCAGGGAGGGAGCATCCACAACCTCCCTGGGCAAGGGAGAGGCCTGAAAGAGAGTGTGTACTCATTGAATGCATCTGCAGTGGAACTCACCAAGTCCATATCTATGGTTGCTTGTGCAAGTGCAAACCCTTCCTATTCCTTGCTGCACACAACTCTAGGATTTGGAAATCCTGTGAACCAGACACCTTCAACCTTGGTGTGGACAGAGGCCAGTATGCTTGACTCTTGGCAGGGTTAATCTGCTTGCACCTGGATGCAGTCCTGTGCAACATGCTCTAAATGAACTTGATTTAGCAGAGGGCTTAGACTAAGATGATCCCCAGAGGTCCCTTTCCAACATCCACCATTCTGTGATTCTGTGAACACACATGAGGAGAGGTACCAGGAAAGACAGGCAAGGGCATACCAGACAGCAAATACAAAGCTCACTTTGGCTGCAGTTTTATTTATCATTGTCTCTGTTACTCTGTGTATTAAAGCCAAATGCCAAGTTTTAGATTACTTTGTTTCTGTACCCATTCAGACTACATTTTAAGAAGTGGCTTTGAAATAGGAACGGAAATATCATTGCCAGGCTATACACCTGCACTTAAGAGATATTTAATAACATTATTTCCAACTAAATTTCTTACAGAAGTATCTCCATCTGCTAGTTATGAACTTGCACTTGTGTTAACTGGTCCACTTTCTGACAGCAGGAATCAGTCTAATTTCAGTATTGCAGGTCCATGTTCACAGCCCAGTAAATGTTTTTTAGAGTACAAAAGTCCACAGTCATATCCACAACTTCTACCTAGCCAATGTCAGACAGTATTTGCACAGCAATAGCACATCTTCAGTCAGCCAAATGCACACTCCAGTTCTACTGTTCCACTGTTAGGTATGCAACTGATTTTTCTCTTGGGACCCAAGCATTTACAGAAGGATTTCATGCTCTTTAATAAAAATTAGTGGTTACTAAAATGACAAGGAAGGGCCTAATTTTATCTGTGAGCTAAAGCACTAGGCTCCATTACTTTGGTGTCACTGGCTTTGCTCTCTTTCTCTTGTTGCGGTCCAAAACATTGACCTTATCAAGCCTTTGCTGAGCTAAAGCACATTGCTTTTCTGAATGGCGTTACTCTTTAAGGACAAACTGGGGGTGTCTGCAGTTCCTTAGTACCTCTAAAGCTATCCAGGACCATTTTTTTTTTCAAGGCAAAATAAAACCCAAGAAGCAATCACATTGCTGGAAAGACACTTAGGATAATTCCCAGGAACACCGAGATTAAACATACAGATGATGTAACATCTCTAGTGTGCAGGATGTTGTGTGCATATAATGCTGTGCCACAAATAACGTAAGTCAAACTTAGTGGGATACACCATGCACTGAAAGACATACCTCTTGTCATGCTATGTTAAATGCTCAGGGGAGAAAAAAAGCAAAAAAAGGTTTGGTACGGACTGAAAAACAATGGCATTGAAGGGTTTATTTCAGTCAGTGTAAATTAGAGTGACCATAAAGGACAGTTTATCTCCCAGACAGCCTGAAATGAGGAAAGGCAGTTTCGTGCCTCCTTAGCTTTCTTTCAATTAGCTACATGATCCTGATGCATCATGCAATTGTGTTGTGGACAGAGTTCAGACAGAGTGCATTTTGGTTTGAACCTCAATGGAACTTGTTAGGAGTGAAGAGTTACCATGACACACATGCCTAGACAAGCATGCACACCTGCAGTCAGGAATTTGCCATGATCCCCTTTTGATGTATTTTTCCATATGACAGTTCTTTAGTAGCTGTGTGTTGGTCTGATTGGTCAGAAAAAGGCATCCAGACGGAGTATCTTAGTAAATATGGCTGGGTGTCACAACAGATTCTACTAAGGAAAAAACAGCATTTGTTCAAAGTTATATTTTATGTATTTTGGTGGGAACTTAAATTCTTGTTACTATTTGTTTGCAAGAACCTGTGTGGTAATGAGAGGAATTCAGCTGTAATTATTGATTAGTAACATTATGTGATGTCCACTACCACTTGTATTGCTTTATGCTTAACTTCTAAATGGACAATTTCTTCACAGAATCATAGAATTGTTTCAGTTTAAAAAGACATTTAAGGTAATCAAGTTCAGCTGTTTATGTAAAACCACTATAGCCATTAAATCATGTCGCAAAGTGCCATGTCCACACCTGTTTTGAACACCTCTAGGCATGGCAACTCCACCACCTCTGAGGACAGCTTGTTCTAGTGTCTGACCAGTCTTTTATTACAGAAATCTAAACCTCCTCTTGTGAAATCTGAAGTCATGTCCTCTTGTACTCGATACTAGGGAGAAGAGACAAATCTCCCACCTCACTACAACCTCCTTTCAGGTAGTTGTAGAGAGCTATAAGGCCTCTTTTCAGCTCCTCTTCTCCAGACTAAACAACCCCCATTCCCTCAGATGCTCCTTGTAAGAGCTCCATCAAATAAATGTCATTCTTGTAGCGAAAGGCCTAAAAATGAACTCACTATTTGAGATGTGGCCTCACCAATGCTGACTACAGGGGCAGAATCAGAATCGCTTCCCTGCTCTTGCTGGCCACACTATTCCTGATCCAGGCAAGAATGCTGCTTGCCTTATTGGCCACTTGAGCACACTGTTGGCTCATGTTCAAACAGCTGTCAACCAGCACCTCCAGGTCTTTTTCTGCCAGGCAACACTCCAGCCACTTTGCCCTAAGACTGTAGTGTTTCTGGGGGTTGTTGTGACCCAAGCGTAGGACCCAGCACTTGGCCTTACTAAACCTCACACAACTGACCTCAACCTATCAATCCAGCCTCTCCAGATCCCTTTGCAAGAGCCTTCCCACCTTTCAGCAAGATCAAGACTCCTACACAATGCAGTATCATCTGCAAACATACTGAGAGCGTCCTCAATCTCCTCATCCATATCACTGGTATAGAGTGTTTCTTTTTTTCCCCCTCTGTTTTGGTAGTTTCTGTTGTTGAATTTTTTTTTCCTGTTAAAAGTGTAGAATCTGTCATTCTTCTCTTAAGAACTTCCCTCATTCTTCAGTTCAGCCAGTCTCCTTAAATAAGAAAGTTCTTAAGTTTTTCTGTAAGCCTTCAAGTTAAGCTCTGCACAAGGCAGATGGTTTGGACTGCTCTTGCTTGTCATTTCCTATGCAGCCAGCTTCCCTTTTGACCTTTCTATCTATCATCTGAAGAAAATATTCTCAAAACACAGTTGTTGCATGTTACATTCTATCATACTGGGTTCATAGTATTTTGTAGGAATCAAGAATAAAATCCTGTTTTCTTAGCAGCATCAGTATCGGTCTTGTTTTGACTCACTTCAGTGTTAATTATGAACTGCTAATTTTAAATGTGGGTCTGAAGGCCTACACCAAATGAATAATTGGAATAATTTACTCCAGAGCTTAGCACTAGGCTTTATTTACCTTCTATGTGTAAAATGAGTCCTAGTTCTGATTTAGCTAGCAACCTGAATAAAAGTATTTCACACACTGTACTTTGAACTGGCTTCTGACTTCTTGATTTTTGCAAACTGAATAGAGGGAGCATAGATTTGCTGGTTTAACAAAACCAAGAGAGACAAGTGGTAACTTGCATATTTATTACTATTATACCTATTTACTATAGGTTCTAACAGTATTCTTTCATTGGACTTTCACATAATCCTATGTTGTAATGACCTTTGCTTCTCTGTCTGTAGATATTTTAATGTTGTTTTGACCATGAACTTGTAAGCTGATTAAAAAAAATATCTTTTTGTATCAATTCTCCTCATTATTCTCAACATCCCAAACCCAATGTACCTGCTTAGGAGGAACATTTTTAAGGCCTTCAACTGCTATTATCTTTTATATTAATAATCAGAGTATTTTACAGGTAGCCTGTCTCAAGTTGATTACAATATAGAATCATAGAATCATAGAATGGTAAGGTTGGAAGGGACCTCAAGGATCATCTAGTTCCAACCCCCTGCCAGAGGCAGGGACACCTCCCACTAGTACAGGTCACTCAAGGCCTCGTCTAGTAGAAAAAAAAATTGACCAACCAAACCCCAAGAATGAAACATGAGTAACAGAAAGAGAACACAAAACAAATGAAAAAAAAAATCTGAAGCCTGAAATAATTACAAAAAATTTTAGATTAAGTAAAATAAGTGGAAAGCAGTAGGAAAACCTGCCAAAAACAGAAGGTGGCAACACTCACTGTATTATGCTAGTTGNTTTCTATCTATCATCTGAAGAAAATATTCTCAAAACACAGTTGTTGCATGTTACATTCTATCATACTGGGTTCATAGTATTTTGTAGGAATCAAGAATAAAATCCTGTTTTCTTAGCAGCATCAGTATCGGTCTTGTTTTGACTCACTTCAGTGTTAATTATGAACTGCTAATTTTAAATGTGGGTCTGAAGGCCTACACCAAATGAATAATTGGAATAATTTACTCCAGAGCTTAGCACTAGGCTTTATTTACCTTCTATGTGTAAAATGAGTCCTAGTTCTGATTTAGCTAGCAACCTGAATAAAAGTATTTCACACACTGTACTTTGAACTGGCTTCTGACTTCTTGATTTTTGCAAACTGAATAGAGGGAGCATAGATTTGCTGGTTTAACAAAACCAAGAGAGACAAGTGGTAACTTGCATATTTATTACTATTATACCTATTTACTATAGGTTCTAACAGTATTCTTTCATTGGACTTTCACATAATCCTATGTTGTAATGACCTTTGCTTCTCTGTCTGTAGATATTTTAATGTTGTTTTGACCATGAACTTGTAAGCTGATTAAAAAAAATATCTTTTTGTATCAATTCTCCTCATTATTCTCAACATCCCAAACCCAATGTACCTGCTTAGGAGGAACATTTTTAAGGCCTTCAACTGCTATTATCTTTTATATTAATAATCAGAGTATTTTACAGGTAGCCTGTCTCAAGTTGATTACAATATAGAATCATAGAATCATAGAATGGTAAGGTTGGAAGGGACCTCAAGGATCATCTAGTTCCAACCCCCTGCCAGAGGCAGGGACACCTCCCACTAGTACAGGTCACTCAAGGCCTCGTCTAGTAGAAAAAAAAATTGACCAACCAAACCCCAAGAATGAAACATGAGTAACAGAAAGAGAACACAAAACAAATGAAAAAAAAAATCTGAAGCCTGAAATAATTACAAAAAATTTTAGATTAAGTAAAATAAGTGGAAAGCAGTAGGAAAACCTGCCAAAAACAGAAGGTGGCAACACTCACTGTATTATGCTAGTTGTTTCTTCAGTGCTGGCTGGTAGCTGCTGGAGTGGAATAAAAATACTAATGAAAAATGTATACTGTTTGTATACCTCTCAGTTTGTTTCCTTTTGAACTTTCTCTCAGAACAATCACAGGGCACAAGATCATGTCTGTCAAAAGCACAGACCATGCATCTATAAAATTTAGCTCCATTCACCACCCTAAGAGTTACCAAAGCCTTCCACAAGTTACTTAATGCCTTTTTTTCTGCCAGCAAAAGGGAAATAACACTACTTGTGTACTTCATAAGAGCACTGTAGTATTACAGTGGTTATTGGAAAATAAGATTTGCTAACAATTTTGAAATTCCAACTCTCCACCTACCAGGTTTTAACAGGGAAATTTCAACTAGTAAGTCCCCTAAAGAATAAAGCAGAAGAATGCAGAATATCTTATAATTTTTACTATGTATTATTGGAGTAAGAACTCCACAAACCCTATTAATGACAGACAGTTAAGAGACTTAAATTAAGGAGTTGTCCACAGTGAGCATTTGCAAGTACCAATTTTCAATGGGATTGAATTCCAGCATTTTATTTTTGCAGATGTCACTCGTTTATGTGATCCTTCTGAAAATGTAGGTAAAGGTACATTTCCTGCTGTGGCCATGTTAGTACAGCAAATGAAGAAACTGTTGGCACAGACGGTATGTTGGGTTTGAATGTGTTGTCCACTAGCCTTGTGAGACTTTTTTAATGAACATCTTGCTTTGGGTATATCATTACTCTGTATTTGGCCCACCTGGAAATTTTCCTTCATTGTAAAACTTTGCAATACAGGTTCTGCCAGGCATTGGCAATAATAGATTATGATATTTTTTTGTTTAACAACATTGGCCAGCATCCAAATTTGTAAGTAATCAAAAACTGAATTGCAAGAAATAGCACTGGAATTACTGTGAATTGCTTGGGATCTGAACCATACTAAGGAGGGATTTGTGAAACCGAATGTACTTTGTATTAGTTCTATCAGTATGAGAGCTGTAATGTTTTTCGCGTTGGAGAGTGGAGTGTTGCCTGAACTGCCTGACTGATCAGTGGGTTTTGAATGAATCTGTGTTTCTTGGGACCAAACAATGGGATGAAGAAGTGAAAAAGATCTTTTAAAGATCATTCAATTCACTGTCTGGCTGATGAAGGATTATTCTCCATGATCTTTGTTCAGTTTAGGTCTAAAAGTTACCAAAGTTCCTACAACAACTGTATTTTACTCCTAAGAAGTATCAATGTGTGATAATATATATTAACATGTATACATCAATCAGTTTAGAATAAATCAAACTGATGACCTATTATATCTGTTTTAAGTGTACAGACATCTAAATAGTGACACAAGGAACAGAACAATTAATGCTTTTGTATGGCACAGATGAAATGGAAACCTGAGGCATTTACTCAGAGTATAGGCAAATGGATTTCCCATGATAAAGAGGCCCCCACTGCAACTTACTGAAAAGCCCTGGTAACAGTACTGGAGATGACCATGCTGATACCAGATATACAAGAAGTCTGATTAGCTCTGCAGACAGACAAAAAGGGAAACAAATGTAGAAAACTCAAACTATTAGCCCAACTTTGTCAACAGCAAAGCCAGGATTGGAGTCTGCCTCTAGTATGTACAGTACCCTGTCTTCATAGAGATAAGTAGTATTTCAGTTAGCAATAATGTAAGAATACTAACATTTTTTCATAGTAAAGCATTTTAGACAGTAACTTCTGTAACTCACACTTAGTTACGCTTGTTATGAGGAATCTAGCAAGTCCTGAAAGGGGATATTCAGGTAAAATTTTTTTTAACAGTAATTACTTACTGTATATGTTCAGATTAAGGTCTACAGATAATATGGCCTGTTTGCAACACTCCAACGTTACGGCTAAACTTATACTCTAAAAATTATCATCAAGATCTTAGTTACTGGATCTTTACAGAGGTCTTTTACTGATTTTTACAGAGGCAAATGGATCTGAATCTATGAAGCTATGACTTCATATTCTGGAAACTGACAGTCATGCCGACTCGTTTACTAACTTCAATGCAAAAATCAGGGCCCTATCAGCCACTTTTAAAATGAGCTGTAAAAAAACCTAAGAAAATCCAGAGAGCCAGTAACAAAGCTAAAATTAGAAATCAGGAGCTGTAGCTTCCAAGGCAATGCACATTATGTGACATTTTTTCAATACCACAGGCATTTTCTGTTAGTGAAAATGGCTTACAGAATCTATTCCACAGTGTAAAAATGTTCCTTTCAACCTCAGGGTTTGATCACAAAATGGTGCTTGCTTTACCAAATTTCAGAACCCCAACATGTAAAAGACAGAGAGAAGAACAATGTAAATAAGTAATTCTGATTAAATAATGACTACAGCATCACAACTTGTAGTTATAATGGCATCACCTGAGCTACACAACTGTCTTAAAGAATACTGTATGAAGTCAAAATGATAATCTGTGGAGGTACCATGACCTTTTCAAAGCACATCACACAATTAATCCTTCTCCAGAATACCTTCATGAAACAAACCTTGCCTAACATATACCTATTGTTTAAAACTACATACTTAGATGGAACATTTTTATTGTTCACAAAGAGCAGTGGAAGTTATATTTAAATATGAATCATATTTGAAGAACTTGGCTGCTCACTGCCAAAATATAGAAAATGGAATTCTAAGAACGAAGAGAAATGGTTTACCTCAGAAATATTCCAATAAAAACCTAGGGCCTATGTGAGCTTTCCACACCCAGCAAATTACAAATTAGTAACTGCACAGTCAGAGAACGTCATTACAACCAGGTAGAGCATCCTACCATTTGTATACAAAGGCTCTCCACTGATCATGATGGTTGCCAAAGCTGATGGCATAGGTCTTGTTTACTTTAAATTCAAGTAATGAAATTCTTTAAAATGGCAGATTACCGCTATACAGGCAATGCCAACATTTTAAGTTCCAACTAGGTCTATCCAAATATATTACATTCTGCACATACTACAGTTTGGATAGCTTAATCATGCCAGGTAAGACCTTACCACTGAAAAATAGTTTAATAGGCCCCTAAATTTAAAAATAATTCTTCTAATACTTGTGTAGCAAACAGCTTCTGTGCACCTACCAGATTCTCAGAGCTGAATGCAATTATGCAGACAATGCAAATGGGTAATGAACACTTAAGTAAACTTTGGGCATATCCTTGATGTAGCTCAGCATTATGGTTTTGGTGAGATCCTGCATTTTTTATTTTCACTCAACTGTCTTAGTCATTTTGGGTTATTTTTCTACCTAACCCCCATGCTGGAGAAGAGCACTGAGGTGAACTGGCCATTTTTAGTTTCACATTCCCCCCAGTCCCCATCAGGGAAAAGTAATACCATGATACTTATGTTGTAGGGAGAGAAAGGCGATTCAGTCTGCGGAAACAATTAGAAACTTTCACGTAAAACTGGCATTGTCGAGCTCCTGGAAAGCCAGCCTTACAAATTTGTCTGCGGCTAAAGCTTTTGAGGGCGGGATCTGACACAGGACCCGGGCTACAGAAGGCCTTCCCAGAGTCGTAAACCCGCTCTCGGCAAGCCCCTTATACGTTGCCCCGTACATCGCGTCACACAGCCAACAGACAGGCCGCAGCACAGCCCAGACAG
>WBNM01003851.1:0-99417 GCA_013399055.1 Ramphastos sulfuratus | reverse complement strand
CTCGGCAGGGATCTTGATAGCCTATTCTAGTTGAGGATAGCCCTACTGACTAAAGGGCGGGGGGGGGGGTTGGACTAGATGATCCTCGGAGGTCCCTTCCAAACCAGACTACTCTGTGATTCTCTGATTCTGTGAAGATGGAGTAGAATAACAATATTACAATACCCTGGGATGAGCAGGTCCATCCCCCTCTATCCCTATGGTTTTGTTATGGGGGACTTAGGGTCCCTCAAACTACCATAGTCAGTTGGTTTGGTTTATGGGGTTTGTTTTGTTTTGTTTCCCACTGAAATAATACTATCAGGAACTAAGCTAACAGGTTTTGAGGAGTGGGGAACATAGAAGTAATAACTTCAAAACAAGGTCCAGTTCCATAGAACTAATTTATAAATCTTTTTTGGTTTTAATTCTCATTAATTTTAGTGGCTTACAAATTCAGATAGGAATTGTCAGCTTAAATATGTTTGGAATTCTCTGCCTTTGAACTTTGGCTCACAGATCAGAAACAGTCCTGCTTTATTTTGGGGACGGATTGTCTTCTCCTGCCCCTAGCAGAACAAGGTCATCCAGGTCCTTCTCTTTGCTCTCTGAATAGGGATGTATAACTGAGAACTTTCCCTGAAGGGCAGCTAGGACAAATGCGTGTAGACAGAAAAAAATGTTTTATTCATGGCACTCTCCAACAGATAAGTTCAATTATCTTTTATTTTAGCTACTTCCTAAGTCATTCCTACAGGCAGCAGAGTGAATTTCATTTACCCACCTCAGCCCATCGGTTACCTCAAAAGCAAAAGGGGACAGCAAGTTCATGGGATTTATCAGCAGGACATTTTGGCTCAGGTGTTTCACCTGATGAAGTTTGTCTGTACAGGAAGGACATAAAGCATCATCTGTGTGAGAAGAGCCTGAGGAGACTGGAGTGTCAGATCTTGGTGTCTGTTCTTCTACACTTACACTGGTTTAGTACTTGTTTTGTAGTTCAAAGCTCTTGCTGTTCAGTAATTTCTTCTTCTCTTATTAGCAAATCACAAGTCATCTTTCCCTGTGCTGCTGTATTGCTCTTGTCATTCAGAACCCTCTGAAGGCTGAAGTGTGACTCCTGCTGTTTGAAACTAATTGTGCCTGCAACTAGCATGAGAGCTACAGAGTGTTTCATCACTGGGATGCCAGGTAATTTATGAGCTCTGGAAGCAGGTTGCACTGTGTACTGGGGTATATAGTGCTCAGAGGACTGTGCAGAGGCCAAAGGTTTCTTTCTTGAGGTCAGTTATGGCTTGCCAAGTTTCACAGATATGACTGGAATGTGCCACTACAGTTTGTGACTGAAAGTATATTTTTTCCAAAGTAATCAAAGATTGATTCCAAGTGAAGTTGTAACTTTGACAGAGCAAAATGTTTGGGCACCTGCCACATTAGAGATGTCTCAAGTTCTGTCACTGAAGGTCTATTAGAGGAAATCCTGATGGTGATTGAGGGACAGGACTCCCATTTGGTGCAAGGAGACAAATGTATTGGTATCACAGCAGAGTATTTATATACTCACAGATGCAAGCAGATTTTTCCACTAGTTGCTCAACGGTTACATTGTCATCTTGCCCAACTTCTTCAAGACAAAGCAACATGTAATTTTCTTGTTCCTTGATCTACATCTCTGTTTGCTGTTCCCAGGGTTTTTGTCCCAACAGAGTCAAGGTATCCATGTCCTACATCAGCAGTATAGAATTTCCCACTCAGCTACCCATGTGGCCCCCTACAAATCCAAAATTTGAAATTCAAGGTCTCATTTGACATCCTGAGGTAGAGTAATTTTTCTGCAAGGAAAAAGGTCAGGGACTCAAATCTACTTGTTGCATCAAGCAGGATTTTTTTCTCTAGATGCAAATGTGATTTTAGATTTCAGTGAAATGAAATGCAAAGAAATTTAATAACTGCAAATTATGCTGGGACCACTGTCCTTAGACCAGCTTTGTGCCCATTTTTTGAAGGCAGTCCACATCCTACAATTTAAAGAGAGACATGCTCAAATCAACCTCTCTGGATTCTCTGCATCCCTCCTGTGCTGTTCTTTGTGTCCTTCAGAACAAATGGGTGAAAGCTGTAGTTTTTTTTGGGAAAGCCTGTCATTAACAATTAGACATAAAGATGTCTGATTGATGAGATATTTACAACTGATTCTTCTTTCTCTCTCTCAGTCAAAGAGATAGCAGAGGAATTTTTTCAATCACAGACAACTATTAAGTTGTCTATTCAAGTCTTTTATTTTGTTCTGATCAGTAGCAGAATCTCAGTATACATAAAAGCTTCATAACTCAATATCAAGATTGACCTCCGTGTACCCAAAGAGCTCAACATTTCAGTCAGGCTTACTGATGGATAGTTTTTCTTTTGTTTTGTTACATGCACATTTTCACTTATACCTGATACTCAAATAGGTGATACTTAATTCCACAAATATGTGTACCGTACTAGAATCTCATCTGTACTACTCTGGAGAGAGCAAAAATTTTCTTCCATGGACACTGAGCCAACAATATTACGCTAATGTCATTTGAACTTGAGAGACAGTTTTCTGGATCCTTGCACTGAAGTACATCATTTTTTTTTCTCTTTTCTTCTTGCACATTTTCTTCTCCCATGGTGTGGTTTAAACCCAGTGAGCAGCTGAGCCCCACACAGCCACAGAGAGCATTGGCAGGGTAAAAGTGNTGTTCAAGGCATGTTTGGATGTGGCACTTGGTGCCATGGTCTAGTCTTGAGGTCTGTGGTAATGGGTTGGACTTGATGATCTTTGAGGTCTCTTCCAACATTGCTTATACTGTGATGCATAGGTTTCCATAAAGGCAGCTTGACAGATGAAACAGAAGCTGCTGAATCAAGCAAATCAAAGCAAGGAATTAATCACTTCCCATTGGCAGGTGGATGTTCAGCTATCTCCAGGAAAGCCGGGCTCTGTCATGCAGAATGGCTACTTGGGAGGACAAACACCATCTGAACATTCTCCATTTTTCTCCTTCTTCCTCCAGCTTTATGTTGCTGAGGATAATGACATATGCTGTGAAACAGCCCTTTCATCAGCTGTCTCATCTGTGCCCTTTCCCAACTTCTTGTGCAACCCCAGCCTACTCACTAGTGGGGTGAGCACAAAAGGTCTTAATGCTGTGTGAGCACTGCTCAGCAGTAACTCAAACATCTCTGTTTTCCTCACAAATACAAAACATCGTCCCATACCAGCTCCTATGATTAAATTTGACTGTATCCCAGCCAAACCCAATACAGACCATCATCATGTTTGATTAATGCCCAGACTTCTCCAATAATTAGTTCCTAATAAATACATTAGAGAAGATTGTTTTTCTGTATAAAAGTCTGATGGTAAAAGTAGATAAATTTCCCAGGATGGTGATTTCCCAGCAAAACCAGGTTACATTTTCAGAATTGGGTGTAATTAGTGCAATCAAATATTAATCTGATTGCAGAGGAAGAATATTTGGGGACTTCAGTATCTAGCAAATAGAGTTTTGAGTACGTTGAGATAGTTTTATATATATCATAAACTTGCCACACAAAAAAGGCCAAAGGACTTCAGAGACAAAGAGAAAGAAGGAGTCATTGACACTTTCAGTGACAGTAATGAATGTGATACTTTTCCAACTGATGGCACTTGAACTCCTGGAGGATGAATCTGTGGAAGCAAGCCACAGCAGAAGAAAAGCACAGCCTGAAGGTAAATGGCAGTGATGGCAATCTAAACCCAGAAGACTTTGAGGGTCAGAGAAGAGGTTCACTGTAAATATCTCAAACCATAGTGATGCCAAAAGTAACTTAAGATTAATTTTATTGCTTTTTCTAGTATACTTTCTATCGCTGAAGTTTGTTTCCAGGAGTCTTGTGTTTCTGACTTGTCTCCCTTTCTTACATTTAATTTGCAAAGATTGAGAAGGAACTATTTCCCTTTTCATTTCTCTCCATTTGCAAATACACGTTTGTTAACAGGGGTAGGATGACATATTGCTTTTCTGTACTGGACATTTAGCTGGCTTTAAGTCAAATCTATTTGAGATGATAGTCAGCACCGGAGAGACCACACCTTGAACACTGTGTTTAGTTTCGTGCCCCTCACTACAAGAAGGACATTGAGGTGCTGGAATGTGTCCAGAGAAGACAATGAAGCTGGTCAAGGATCTGAATGCTTCTGGGTTGTATCTGAGGGAACTCAAGCTGTTTAGCCTGGAGAAAAACAGTCTCATGGGAAACCATCTTGGTCCCTATGACTAGCTGAAAGGATATTGGAATGAAGTGGAAGTTGGTCTCTTTTCCCAAGTGAAAAATGACAGGACAAGAGCGAACAGCCTGAAATTCCACCAGGGGAGGTTTAGGCTAGGAAGAAAATTACTAGGAAAAACTTATTCACCAAAATGTTTATCTGAAAGTGGTAGAAGTCACCATCCCTGGAGGGATTTAAAAGCCATGTACATGTCATGGTGAGGGACATGTATTAGTGATAATCTGGCAGTGCTGGTTTAAGCTGAACTTGATGATCTTAAAGATCTCTTCCAAACAGAACGATTCTATGATTCAGTGGGACTGTGGCCCAGGAATTTCTCCTGACTTCACTTCTCTGCTGCTAAAGGACGCTGAGTCCCTTTGTGAGGGTTGAGCCTGATGTGACTGCACTGTCAGCTCCTGGTAAATTCATATATATTTAAGCACATTAAACATCTGCCGAATTAGTTCTGGGAGGACTGTTCTGTTAGGCAGGCCCTCCTGCCCTTGAGAAACAAATCACAAGACAGCTTACACTGTGCTCTGACATTCTGTGCAACCAGAGGCAACATTGCCCTCCTGAGAAAGCATGGAGGAGACCCAACAGTATGATACAAATTGCTGACATTATGTGTCCTAGGCAATATAATGAAGCCTTAACCTTGCAGAACTTCTTCCCTTGTGAACAGAGATGTAACCAATTAGACCCAGCTATGCTCTCCATTCTCTAAAGAGCACTCCCGAGCTGAGCCTGTCTGCTTACTCCCAATTCTAGGTGGAAGAGGACTGTGGAGAATACTACCTTGCAAGGTGTTTCACTGCCTGGAAGAACCTAAATGGCACTGAGCATGTAGTCAGTGCTCCAGGGTTTTTAAACCTACGAGGCTTCTATATAAACTGCTAGGACACTGCTCTTAATTGCTGTCTTGCTATTCCTGGGAGGTCAAATAGTGCTGCTAGATGGATTTTTTTTTCCCCAGGTTTTTACGTGCCTATTTCTATGGTTCATGAGACATTCAAGTTCTCTTAGATATATTGTCCACAGATGTGCTTAAACTACAGCTGGTAGAGAAGCGGTACTGGGGGAAGACTGGTTAGGGAGGACAGAGAGGTACAAAGTAGCCTGAGTGTGAGTATTTAGGGGGACATGACAATCATAAAGAATTATTTTACATCTGTGTCTTACAGCAGCAAAAGTGTAAGTTGTGCAAGATGCAAAATTAACAGTCATCTGAGTTTCCGGCAACTGCTAGGGTAGTAGCATTGCCAGATGTTTTCAACAGCTGCACATTCCTTAAGAGATTAAATTCAAAACCCTCTTTATTAATCAATCAATCAATCAAAAAATAAGTGGAAGAGCCAACATTAACATTTTTCTCAAAAAAAAAACCAACAAAAAAACCCCAAAAGAATAAACCATCTCATTTTGGGCTCTATTCACATGCTGTAAATACATATGAATATTCAGCTGGTGCTATGAGGTAATGCACTTAGAATCATAGAGTCATAGAATCAAGCAGGTTGGAAGAGACCTCCAAGATCATCCAGTCCAACCTAGCACCCAGCCCTAGCCAATCAATTAGATCATGGCACTAAGTGCCTCATCCAGGCTTTTCTTGAACACCTCCAGGGAGGGTGACAACACTTCCTCCCTGTCATATCCCATTCCAATGCCAATCTCTCTCTCTGTGAAGAACTTCCTCCTAATATCCAGCCTAGACCTTCCCTGGCACAACATGAGACTGTGTCTCCTCATTCTGTTGCTGGCTGCCTGGGAGAAGAGACCAACCCCCACTTGGCTACAACCTCCATTCAGGTAGTTTTGGACAGCAATGAGGTCACCCCTGAGCCTCCTCTTTTCCAGGCTGCACACCCCCAGCTCCCTCAGCCTCTCCTCACAGGGTTGTGCTCCAGGCCCCTCACCAGCTTCGTCGCCCTTCTCTGGACACCTTCCAGTACCTCAACATCTCTCTTGAATTGAGGGACCCAGAACTGGACACAGGACTCAAGGTGTGTCCTGAGCAGTGCTGAGTACAGAGGCAGAATAACCTCCCTTGTGCTGTTGGCCACACTGTTCCTGATCCAGGCCAGGATGCCATTGGTTCTCCTGGCCACCTGGACACACTGCTGGCTCATGTTCAGCTACTATCTACCAGCACCCCCAGGTCCCTCTCTGCCTGGCTGCTCTTCAGCCACTCTGTCCTCAGCCTGTAGCAGTGCTTGGGGTTGTTGTGGCTGAATTGTAGAACCCTGCACTTAGCCTTGTTAAATCTCATCCCGTTGGCCTCTGCCCACCCATCCAGCCTTTCAAGGTCCCTCTGCAGAGCCCTTCTAACCTCCAACAGATCGACACCCACTCCTAACTTGGTATCATCTGCAAACTTACTGATGCTGGACTCAATGCCCTCATCCAGATAATCAATAAAGATATTGAACAGGACTGGGCCCAGCACTGATCCCTGGGGGACACCACTAGTGACAGCTGCCAACTGGATGTGGCACCATTCACCACCACTCTCTGGGCCTGGCCCTCCAGCCAGTTCTTGACCCATATCAGAGTGAATCTGTCCAAGCCACAACTGCCAGCTTTACCAGGAGCTTGTTGTGGCAGACAGTGTCAAAGGCTTTGCTGAAGTCCAAGTAGACTACACCCATAGCCTTCCCCACATGTACCAGGAGGGTAACCTGATCATAAAAGGAGATCAGGTTGGTCAGGCAGGACCTGCCCTTCCTAAACCCATGCTGGCTGGGCCTGATCCCTTGGCCATCCTGTAGGTGCTGTTTGATGGCATTCAAGATGACCTGTTCCATAACTTTGCCTGACTCTGAGGTCAGACTGCCAAGTCTGTAATTTCCCAGTTCCTCCTTCCGGCCCTTCTTGCTCATGGGCATTGCATTGGCCAAATGAACTTGAAGAGTTCATCTTCACACCCACAAAATACCAGAGAGGCACAACTGGAGACATTATCTTGCACACTACCCTAGAGACATCAAGTCAGCAAAGGCCAATTTCCCCACACACAGGGCAGCCAAGAGAAAAAAAGGCAGTGAAGGAGGCCCCTGTGAGTAGGTCAGAGACATGAGTCCTTGCTTAGAGACCCCTCAGGGTTGTCCCAAGGCCACCTCAGCCACTTGGGCTTGGGGGAGCACCCAACCAGTGAGTCAACAGGAGAAGGTCACCTCACAAACTGAGACAGTTCATTAGAAGTATGAAAAACATTATGAGATGCAGAACAAGGACATTTTGTGATTCTAAAAGGGTTGTTATGGGATGTTTAGGAAAGAGAGTGGTGGCACAGAAAGGAATAGGTTTAGGCAATTTGAGAGGAAACAGGAACTGGAAAACAGAGGGATAAGGAGATTGAAAGATGTGTCTGTGTTACTGTGTGATTCACTTTGTGTGTGTCTGTTGTGTGAATGGAATTCTCTATCAGCAGCTGATGTGAGATTGTGACCATGAAACTTCACCTGTCCAGATGCCAAAAGCTGTGGAGGCTGAGATTAGGGGGTTTGAAGCCACACTCTACATATGTGTATATACTGAAATATGGATACAAGTGCATATAAATGTACATATACATTACATAACTAAATACACACCCTACTAACAGATCTCTATCCTGATATGACAAAAACAGGCAACTGGATAAGGTTGTAAGTACTAATGTCCCTTTCTTCTTGTCAGGATCGGTGTGACCAGCCACAGTTACGGAAACCCTTTGAAGGTGTTGGAGCACTGGAACAGGCTGCCAGAGAGGTTGTGTAGTCTCCTTCTCTAGAGACTTTCAAAACCCATCTGGACTCATTCCTGTGAAACCTGATGTAGGTGAATCTGCTTTAGCAGGGTGGTTGGATTAGATGACCTCTGGGAATCCCTTCCAACCCCTATGATTCTGTGATTTATGAGTTGTGTACTTGTGGTCTGTGTGTGTACCTTCACTACTGAGTGGACACGAGGGCATGTCTCCACTTTTGGGATGCTGGATCTGGCAATCCCCTAAAAAAATATTTGTGGCACCTCCAAAATTTCTTTCTATAAGATTACACATTCAAAGGAGTGATTTGTCTGAAGTTATTCAGTACATTTTGCTTGATGTATCTTCAGTCTATTATTAGGTGCCTTAAAAAAAAAAAAAAGCCGAAATTTGCTTACTATTTAAAATAAGTTTTAACAGTCCTCAACAAACCAGGGAACCATTCTTCTGCAAATTCTGGTTCTTCACACATACACCAGCGAGGCACTTGTCATTTTTTTGTCAGAGTATGAATTTTTGACTGGTATTTCATGTTAGATCTACTATATTTCCCAGATCCTTTGCAGAAAAACTACTTCGCTAAGTGCTGCCCAGCTTGCACTTTGGCAATTAATTTTACCAAAAATGTTGATCCAAAATAACATGCAGCCACATTTTTTTACCATTTCTCACAAGGGTTAAGAATTTGCCCCTGTGTCCAGTTATCAGTACAACTTTATCATGTACTTTGAACAGAAATTTTAGTCAGATCTGCTTTCCCTTCAAGTAATTTTGTTTAGCTCACATTTCTCTATCTTACAGATGGGATTGTCATGTCACATACTCGCAAAGCTCACCTGAAGACAAGTATTGGAGGCTTTTTCCCCTTTCACAATGGTCCAACAATGTTTCTTATCTTGCTATACAAGGAAACTACATGGTTTGTTCTTGACAAATCCATCTCCTTGTCATTCTGTGTGCTTAGACATTGTCTGCTCAATGTTGTTCTCTTGGATTTTTGCTAGAGACTGAATCTTCCTTTTTTATCCCTTTTATAAAGACAGGCTTTGTGCATTTCCTTTTTCAGTCTCTTTCTTACACAAGGTCTTGAAGATCTGAGATAAGATCAGCCAATGGAATAAATTACCTAGGATGAAGTTTAACACATCAATTTGATTCAAAAAGACTAACCTTTACTGCTCTTTCTCTATTATAATCTGAGAGTTTGGATTATTGTATTTGTATACAATAGTTATTGGCATGTGAAGCTGGTGAACAGTCTAGAAAACAGCTCTTGTGAGGAATGGCTGAGGAAACTGGGATTGTTTAGTCTTGAGAAAAGGAGGCTCTCTGCAAGGACATGAAAGGAAGTAGGTATTGGCCTCTTCTCCCCTGTGTGAAGTGACAGGACAAGAGGAAATGGCCTTAAGTTGTGCTTGGAGACATTTAGATTGGATACCAGGAGAAAAATATTTTCTAATAGTGGTCAAACATTGGGACAGATTGCCCAGGGAGGTGGTGAATCCACTGTCCCTGGAGGTGTCAAAAAATGTATGGACATAGCACTTCAGGATATAGTTTAATGGCCATGGTGGTGTTGGGTTGACAGTCAGACTCAACGATCTTAGAGGTCTTTTTCCAACCTTAATGATTCATGACTCTATGATTTTATGATCTACTGGACTAGTCATGCACACAGCTGACTTTTTTATGAAGACTGATAATGCATAAGAAGACAACACTAACTTTTCTGACATAATCTGCCACAATTTCTCCATACAGTGTGATTTGAGCACAGTGAGCACTTCTCTTATTCTTCTTACTGATGGCACATTCTGAAGTTTCCTTTTTTTACCCCATGATGTCTTTGGGTAAATGAGCTCATTTTATCTACGGGCTTTCATATTTTCCCCACTCTATAATCAATCTATAAGGAGTCAGACTGAGAGAGTGTTCTCACAAAAAAAAATCTCTAGCAGTTGTGTTTTGTGAATCATTAAGCTAACTTTTTGTCTTGTCTTTTCTTTCTGCTGTGCCTGCTAATATATCTGTAAGGTCTTGCTGGGCCAACTTTACTTGCATCATATTACTTATACTTATCGAGTTGTTCACCCAGATCATCTTTTGCTGGCACTTTCTATTCCTATACTAGAAATTAAACATGAAGATACACAGAGTGTATTTTTCCTGTTAATGATACTTCACTTGGAAAACTGTTAGTGCTCCTTGCAAAAAGCGACATATTTGAGAAGAATTAAATTTGCTCAGTGATGTTATTGTCCTCACGGACCACATAAGAGGTATGAGCCCATCACCAAGCACGAACATGCGAATGTCTCATTTGCCTGTGTTTGCACAGGAATTAATTAAATTCATGTAGTGATTTGATGAAAAGGAAAGTCTCTTCAGGGCTGAGCTGATAGGAAGATGGGATGTGCTTTGTCTAATCACCTCCCTGAAGAATGAATTTCACTGAGGAGTGAATTCGCTATCAAGCATCAGCATCAGAATATAGATGATTTTGTTATCTGAGAGACTTTGGTGCTCAGAACTCCAATCTTAAATCATGATAGGACTTTCCAAGTACTGTCTGTCTCTACTTTTGCCTTCAGCTATAGGAAGGAAAACTGGTACCTGAGAGTTTATATACTGGAAAGATCTTCCCAGGCTAGTGCAGCAATTTGAATGCTGCTCTTTTTTAGTATTCATAATTTGTACAGTAAATAGAACTGCAAAATCCTAGGCCATGACCAAAGACTTGAGGTGTTATAATGATAAAATAAAAAGAGTGGAGCCAGCTGTCAGACAATCTGTAAGCAAGGCCTGATAAAATGGACCTAGCAATGAGATTTAGAAGTGTACAGAAAATAAAACTAGCCAGATCAGGTCAGACCAAATAATCATCTAATGTGGATTCTTACAGGATGACAATTACACTGTGGTATTTCCTCAAAAGCCTCTCCCAAACTACAGCAATTTACAGCTCAGGGACTCCCTGAGCCAGATTTCCTATCTTTGTTTATTAATCTTTGGTGAACTACGATTATTACAATAATTTGAGATATTATTATTGGTACACATTATTGTATTATTATTGCTAGCAAATGTTCATTCTTCCTGATCTAACAAAACAGATTCTGTAAACTATACAAACAAATATGTATTATGAAAAATAACATCCATATAATCATGTCCATCTTATTTAATTTCTTAGAAGGGCTTGGATTAAGGTAATAATTCTACAGAGAATGGTATTCAGAAAAGCTGTGATAGGCTTCCGACTCTCTTTTTAGCATTTTCCTGTGCCACTTACCACAATAGCATCCAATTCAGATTTTGCGATAATATTGTGCTAATAAATCACGGTCCACATCCCTTTCACTCCATCAGGGACTCCTGCAAAAACCAATCACAAAAATGTATCTGAAAGCCATCTTTATTTCCCTCCCCACACCCCCAGTAATCATTTGACAAAAGAGAACATTTCAGATTGATTCAAAATTGTTCTTAGAAACTGTATTTTGTCTGAGGAGAACCTGATGCATTTTCACATAAAATTGATTCTTGCCCTAAAAAAAATCAAAAGTCAATCATTGTTCACGCAAAGAATGTTGACTATTTTCAGCTTTGCCATAAATGTGTCTGCTTGTTTGAGATGGAAAAAGATTTTATTTTTCTCCTTTGTCATTGCAGAGGGCCTGGAGAACCTAAACCTTCATCTCCTTCCCTAGAACACACTGCAAGATTTGAAGGGGTGATATACCACCAAACACACAATACAGCACACAGGTACAGTGTCAACACTATGTGCAATAAGCATAGCAAAAGGATTAATTAGATTTTAACAGAACTATACACTATCAAGTAAGTCTAAGAGCCCAAGAAAATCTCTCCTTTACCACAGCAGCAATTGTGAATCTAGAAACTCCCACAGCTGATTTATCTTCAATGTGCAGTTCTACCTCATCCTGTCATACTTACCTTCCTGGCTTAGTTTTTAGTTTGTTTGTTTTTAATTTCCTATATTCTAGTTCAGCCTCTCACTACAAGTAAGACATTTCATTGCTGGAGCGTTTCCAGAGAAGGATAATGAAGCTGGTGAATGATTTAGAGAACAAATCTGAGAAGCAGCTAAGGAACCTAGGATTGTTTAGCTCAGAGAAGAGGAAGCTGAGAGGAGACTTTATTGTTCTCTACCTGAAAGTTTGGAGCAAGGTAGTGATCAGTCTCTTCTCTCAAGTAACCAAGATAGGACAAAAGGAAATGGCATCAAATTGTGCCAAAGGGGTTTACATTGGATATTAGTTAAAATTCCTTCACACTGTGGTCAAGCATAGGGGGTTGGACTAGATGATCTTTCAAGGTCCCTTCCAGCTCCTAACATTCTGTGATTCTGTAATTCTGTGTAAATAGGCTACTCAGAGAAGCAATGGACTCATCATCCCTATAAGTGTTAAAAAATGTATAGACATAGAGCTCTGAGACATGATTTAGTGGTCACAGTGTTTCTGGGTTGACAGTTGGACTTGATGAGTTTCAAGGGCTTTTCCAACCATAATGATTCTATGATCCTATTATTCTAGTTTAAAGGGGGAAATACCTGGTTTGTTGTTTTTTTTTTGGTTTTGGTTTTTTTTTTTTTGGGGGGGGGGGGGTTTGGGGTTTTTTTGGGGTTTTGTTTGTTTGTTTGTTTAATAATATTTTACTTTGGTTCTGATCTCTGGATGTGTTTTGGTTTCAAAATGTTTTGGAGACACTGCACTCCAGTAGCTGATCCCAAAGGAATCTTAATATTCCTGATGCAGTTTTGAACAGCTGTAAGACTTCACATCGAAGCAGGCTGAGAGCAGGCATTCATGCTTTATAGTCTTGCAGATGATTGTTTCTTTTGCTTCATTTTTTGCCTTTCTCTCAGCTCATGGCAAAATGATTAACAAGAGTAAAAGAAGATTGGATGCAAAAACAGAAGAATGGCAGAAGAGGAAGGAATTAAGTATGACTTGGTGATAAGCAGTGAATATCTGACAGGAGTCAACCAAGAGGGGGTACTCATCTTCTGAGATTGCATCTTCTCTCTTCAGAGAAGGGCATGTCATCCCTCATTCATACAAGAAGCTGAGTGTGTCCACCACACAACCTGCTTTTGAGTCTTAAAATCAGTATGAGAAGGAATAAGAAGATGGGAGCACACGTTTACTTGGCACTTTCAATTTGGAATGTCTTCTTTCCAATACAGTGCTTTCCCTTTCAGGAAAGGTTTAGACTGGACATTAGGAAAAAAATCTACACCAAAACAGTTGTCAAGCCCTGGAACAGGCTGCTCAGGGCACTGGTGGATGTAGAGGTGTAGATGTGGTGTTGAGGGACATGGTTTAGTGGTGGACTTGACAGTGCTGGATTAATGTCTAGGCTCAATAGTCATAAAATCATGGAATCATTTTGTTTGGAAGAGACCTGTAAGATCACATCCTAGCACTAAACCGTGTCTCTGCTTGGGAGGCAAGGAGTTGATGTCTATCTAGACAGAGGTGCCTGATTTAAGGTTTGGATTAGGTGCTTCTGTGACAGATGTTGCTCATAGTGAATTTACTGTTAATGCAAGTAGACATCAAAATGAAGGCTTTATTAAGCAAAATGCATTATCTACTCAGCTGCAGAGTCATCTGTCTTCAAACTACTGAAAGTAAAACATATTCTAGTCTCTACATGCTTTGTGTTGATTTGTATTGCAAATTTTACTTTGTATTTCTGAAACATGTCACCACATTGCTTCTGTGGGGATAAGCCGTGACTGACTGAGTTAAATCAGTACATCTTTTGTATGCAAACAGACTCTAAGCTACACACCTATCTCTGAGACAGCAAATACAAACTACCACACGCTGTCTAGTCAAAACTAGAAATTGTCAAGGGAAAGGATGTGAAGAAACACCTGATTTCTGCACCATAGCAAGTATGGAAGTAGTATGCAGTGGAAGAGGAATAACAGCAGCTGAACACTGTACTGTGAATCACCATTGACTGTAATATATATCTGAAGAATAAGGCTGGGTTTCCTTTGTGACACATTTCTCTGGGTGTTAAGAAGTACATTCTGTGACCAACATGATCAACCATTTATGTGCCGTCAGCTGCTTCTGAAAAAAAAAAAAAAAAAAAGCAGGACGGGCTGCACCATTGAGGAGGGGGTGTGTGTGTGTGTGTTCCTGTACTGCTATCATTGTGCAGTTACCTAGCATGGTACATTCACTCCTCTGGTTCAAAGCACAGCAGGTTTGCATAGCTGCATCCTGTTCTCAGAACTCTCAGTTCATCACACTCCTAAAGTATTCCCCTATGTGTTGACATTATCATAGGCATGGGTTTTGAAGAAGGAAGAGTTTACTCTTAGATGGAGCTGCAATCTAAGCTGACCTGCTCTGCTGCCTTCTCTGGCAATTGAAACGCTCTTCGCTACCTGCTCTTCATGAGAACACCCAGTTAATTATTCATCAAGAGCTGAGGCCTTTAAACTCCATTGATTTCTTGTGCCTTGCTCTTGATTGCATCTGGTAAATTCATTTCTGTTAGATGGCATTAAGTATTTTGAATAATTAATATGGTAATTTATCTCAGGCTGAGGAGTAAATGTTACCTTCTGCTGGGAGTAGTGTTGTGAGGGGAATACTCTTTAGGGCACTTTTCCCAATTCCTTTAATGTCAACATGGTACTTAATGTAAATACTTGTCTGACATCTATTGCTTCTATGAGACTCCAGTATGAGCACACATGGGAGAACAAGCACTACATGTACAAGCATTCATTCTTACAGTATGCTTTTAATTGACTGAAAAACAATCTAAATGTCTAAGGGGTGTCAAACATGACATTGTCTTCTCAGATCAATAGTTTGTTTTTGTTGGTTTTTTTTTTTTTTTCCGTGTGTGTGAGTTCTTCAGGAACAGAAGTGAACACCAGGATCCAAATCCTGCCAAAACCAGTATTTTACAGTGTACTCTTGGAATCTTAATCCATTATGGATTGAATAGAACAATAATGATGTCTTCTGGACCTTTCTGTCCAACCCAGAGGAAGGTAATTCACAGAATCACAGAATTCCTTCCCTAATGAATATCAGTTTATGGAAATATTTGTCTTTTCTCATTGTTTCCATTAGACTGCATCTAATAATCAGAATCTTTCATTACTTACAGTTTTACTTTCTTTCTATCCCATTAACTTCTTTTCTAGACTGGTATTTATACCCCTCAGGTGCTAATATCATAATGTCCAGATTCTGAAGACATCAGCAAACCAGACTGTTGCACAAACTAATAAAACACCTTAAAGCAAAATAACTCTTCATTTGATCTGCCTCGGATGAGAAGGCTCTTTTGCCTTGCAAGGTCGTGCTAACACTAAGCATTTGGACACTGGAATAAAAATCATGAGGGGAAAGAGGAAATGCTAAATCACTTTTCATTATAAAGATATGATAATGAATCAAGATATGTCCTAAACAGCAGGCTGAAAGAATCAGTGGGGATTGTATACATGATAAGGCTCTTCAAAGTGTTTTCCCTTTTTTTTATGATTTCCCTTTGTAGGTTTGACTTCTAGAGGATTAGGGTGTTGGGGGTTTTTGTTGTGTTTTCTTTGGTCTAAGACTATTGCATCTTCTCTGCACTTATTTTTACTGGCACTTGAGTCTATTTCTGATCTATTTTCTTCAGAACTGTGTATAGTTTTTAAGGGCAGAAATAAGACCTGAAGAGACTATTCATTCTTGCAGAACTACAGAGATGGAAGTGATTTAACCTTCCTTACTCATCAGATACAATTTGAGCAGTATTATTTCTTAAGTTAGGCAGCAATACTTCAACACCAGCCATAAAGCTTTGATATCTGCCTGTGTCTGGAGAGTAGTCTCAGCCCCAAAGCATAGCTTCAACACAGCTAGATCTAGCACTAAATGGACGTTTTGTTGATCTAGAGATAGCTACCTAGGGCTGCAAAATGGTGCAATTACAGATTACAGATAATAGTTTTAAATCATGATTCTTTTGTCCTTGCTGGATTTTTATATTGCTACCTTTCAGCTCATGCAAAGCTCCATTCTGTCACTACTGTTATCATGTCCAGCAACAGAGGGGGTCAATTAGTGACAAAAATATATAGCATATTTGAGCAGATCTGAAGGCATTTGTGTCATGGAGCACTCCAAACTCCCTTCCCCCGCTCTGTCAATAGAGCTTTGAATGGAGGAAGACAAAGGCACAAAATTGCTTTCCTCTCTGCCTGTAGGCTTGAACAGGGAAAGGCAAAAGTCCTTTTCCTCCGTCTCCCACATGGGTGCTCACTGGTGGGAAAGCCCACTCTGGAATCTGGAATTGTGACTGGCTGAATATATATATTGGCACTGGACACGTTGTCTAGGAAAGACTTTAAATAGTGACCAGAAAGCCCACGCAGGTGCATTGGGTCCGTTTGATCCATTTGGTTCATGCATTCCAGTTGGAGAGATTTCCCTGCAGCACCCAGGTCTGGCTTCTCCTTGGGCCTGCATACCCTGGCCTCCTGCTTCCTACCCCTGAGCTGGAATGACCCTGACACTGTTCCCAGGAACACACCAGCAGTGCAACCTGTACTGCTAAGGCAGTGTCACTCTGAGAGATCTGCCTTGTGGAATCTGTGTCTGCAGACACTTTGACTCTGGTGGGTTCTGTTTGCATTGAATTTATGCAGCATGGTTCCAAATTTGGATTACAATTTTGCAGCTTCCAGAGGTTGCTGCAAAGGAGATCCAGGGACTGTCTCCAAATTCCCACTCCGCCCCTGTGAGTAAATCCGATGCTCGCGCTCTCTCAATTTTGCCTAGGGCTTTGCTCTGCCTCTGATTTCTAAGTGGGGTAAATCTATTTTGTGGCTTAGCCTTTTCCATTTTCTAACTTTCCTAAATTACAAAAATTTCCCATAAGCATCTTTGTGAAAATTCCTGACCAAATTGGAACCCGTAAATAAATTTAACTAGTTTTGGGGTTGGGCTTTTCAGGAAAATAAAAATAATTGCATTTTTATATTTCCTGTCTCGTCAAATTATTCCAATTCAAATCAATCTGTGTTTCCAAATATTTTCCAGTTTTGTTTCCTTGCCATAGGATGCCCATTTCTTTCCTGGCAAATACATGGAGACAGATTCTGTTACATAACCAGTTGAGTTGTGAGGACACAGTCATTAGCTAAAATGTCTTGGGGTTCCTATTAGAAGTTAAAAAATTCTGAAAGATATTTATTTGGCTGTTTGCCCACAATTCGAAGTATTTAGTATCTAGTGCTATCTTTAATAATTCATTAGCTCTCAATATGCCTAATACCTCTGCTGAGAGTGACAACAAAAGAAGTCAAACGAGATTCCTGATAATCTTTTGTACTTTTGTTGGTTTAAACTCTGATAAATATATGTTTTACCAGACACAAATATAATAGCATTAGGTAACAAATGTGTTTTAGTCACTGGAATGAGTGAGAGGTGTTTTCTTCTCTCTATAAGAGCAAAGGTAGTCTTTGCTGTTTAACCTGATGTGTTTCTTTCAGCTACAGATGGTGAGTTTGTATGAGAAACCAAGCTGTAAGGATTATCTCAATGGCTTCAGAATTTAACTTAGAAAACTGCTTTCTGTGGTATATGACTCTTTGTGTCCTGACAAGCAGCTAAATAAAATACATGTGTTAAATTAAAAGAAAAAAATAGGAAAAAACAAATTTCAAATAAATATAAATAAATAGCTCCCTGCTTTCAATTAAAGAGCGTTTGTCCCACCAGGTACTTTAGATACTGTTAAATGAATATCCAAACATTAACCATGTGTCCTGCAAATATTTTATTCTATAGTTTGTAGGTGCCCAGAAGGAGCATAATAACTTTGCAGATGATGACAGTGTGAAATATTTCTTTTAACCTGTGCTCCTCCTCAGTGTCCTTAGAGCTTTCCCAAGATGCAACATGATTCCCACACAGGAAATTTATTAGTTTAGCATGTTGTTTCTGATTACCCACATATTGCTTGTAATTAAATCTGACTCCAGAAGGAAAGACAAGACACCCTTGGATGAGTTCACTAGGAAGACTGAGAAGAACAATATATGACAGAATAAAGAATAATTTACACTGGAAAATAGTTCTGTAGATTTTCTCATCTGGGTTACACTGTATAGTCTGCTCACCTTCTCCTGTAGCTCCTTCACACCTAATCTGAGGTGCACCTCTCAGTCATGAAGCCACCACCATCTCAAGCCTCAGACTGAGGCACTAAGTACTCATTCGCAGCAGCATGGCACTTCATCTGTTGTATCTCCATCCAGAGCTTTGACTGAGGCCAGAAAGGAGTTTTACAGTGGGAGGAGACTGGAGCAGTGGTTCCATCTAGTGCCAGAGATCATGTTTGTGTAGACTCCTTCAAACCCACATTATCTTAATGAGTAATTCAAAGCCCATTGTAACACTGATTGTCAAAGTTACTGTTAACCAGTGCTGAAGAACTGTGCTGCTGCTCAGCAGTTATATACCTGTTTCCCAGCAGCACTTGGATCACAGCCCTGTCTAATGAGGAGCTAACTCAAGTGAAAAAGGGTATTTCTCTCAGAAAACATTTGAGCAGAAAACTGCTAGTATGATCTGTTAGAAGCATTAGGCTCTATAAGCAACTCTATAATTTGCAATTCGACCCCATCTGCCAGAAACAAACTATTGCTGTGATACCTGCTGAAGTTCCTAGCAAGTCTTTTTTACCATAGTGCGCTTTACAAGATACTTAAAGGCAGAACACAATCTATAAGAGTAGCTCCTATTCCATAAGTTATTGAAAGACAGCCTTCAAGTGGAATTGCAAACATCAAAGCAGGGATGCCCTTGATGTGTTTTTTTTCAACACCTAAATTAATCTTCTCTAAAAATGAATTAAGATTGCCCACATAAAAGTACCTCTTGCTGTCTGAGATGCATGAACATATCAGAAACATCAGCTCAAGGCTGATGGTTGGTAAAACAGGACTTAAAGAGACCCGGACACTTCTGAAGCAAGAACAAGTAGAAAACTATATGTAGATATCTTATTACAGCACTGAATATCATAGAATCATAGAATCATGGAATGGTAAGGTTGGAAGGGACCTCAAGGATCATCTAGCTCCAACCCCCTGCCATAGGCAGGGACACCTCCCACTAGAACAGGTTACTCAAGGCCTCGTCCAACCTGGCCTTGAACACCGCCAGAGAGGGAGCACCCACAAGCTCCCTGGGCAACCTGTTCCATCCCATTCAAAGCTATAGTATTCCTTGGAAAGTCCAGCAGAGAAAATACAAGCTACAGAAATTTGTCCGTAGGAGCTTATAGGTTGTTCTGGGAAATAGAACTTAATTTACATTGTGAAAGCACTGCTTTTGCAGGCAAGCTGTCATAGTTTCTTTCTGTGATTCCAACATGCTTTAGTTTGTAACTTAATTCTAAGTATTTAGGTATGAGTTTTAGTGGTAATTTAAGGGATCTGTCTACATATAATTAAAAGATTACAATACATACAACAAAGGTCTGCATCATATTGATATGATCTACATAACACAATCTGAATACTATATCCATTATACATGTATAAATCAAAGGTATCTGTGTTTCTTGTCCATAATCTGTTAGTTACAAGACAGGTTTGTTGAATTTTGATAATTCCATGATCAAACAAGAATATGCTGTGCTTCTGAGACTGCTGAAGCATAAAAATCCCCAGTTCAGGCAAGTTTCTTGTGGGTATATTTAAATTTTTGAGAAAACAACTTGTGGGCGTATTTAAATTTTTGAAAAGACAACAAAAAACCCTATGGATGTAAACCATGTGAAGAAAATATTTAACAAACACAAATACATTTTTGCTAATATGATTGCAGTTCAAACAGAGAAGTTTAAATGAGACATGCTGTGACTACACAATGCCTCGTAGTATTCTTGAGTTGATTGTACAATAAGTCATGCCAGTTTTATAGTATAACAGGGAAAATGCTATCAATCCTCTGAGACTACAGTCAATTCTACATCCAAAAACCAGTACCTGGAGAAGAGACAAATATTCACCTATTATAATGTTGCAAAAACTAAAAACAAACAGACAAACAAATAAACAATATTATTAATTTTTCCACAAATGTAACACTTGCTTGGCACTTGTAATGCCAACATCTAATGAGGTCAGTGATTTTTATTTATATTTTTTCATAAGTTTTTCCTATTCAAACAAAAACCTCCATTTGCTGGAGTCTGACTGCAATACTTCCAGTAAAAATTGCCAAGAGCAGGAGCTAGATAAAAGAAATCATTTCATTCCCATTTTACAGATAATAAAGCTGAGGTTAGGAGAGACTGAATCATTTATACATAACAACACAGAAAATCTAAACATGAGACTGAACTAAGATCTCTTGAATTCCCACTCACTGGTTAGAAGAAAAAATAAAAAATACATAAATAAATAAAACCACTCTCAGGAAGTAATTTTGTTGAAACTTGTTTAGCAGGGAGACTAGCAAAATTACTTTATTTTTAAATGCTAATGAGAGTATAATTTAAATCTTGGCAGTATTTATTTCAGTGCTTTAAACATCACTTTATGAGAATATTTTTTAAAGGTAGAATTTCTTTTGCTGGTATCTAACCTTACAGCATTTTCATGTCTCACAAAAAAATAATTCTACTCAAAAATATGTCCTTGCCCGTAGCATTTAAAGTATATGTAAACCAATATTTATGGTCCCATCCAAATACAGTGGAATCTTCAGTTCTTTTCCTTCTGTGCTGGAATAAATAGTCTAATTCATACTCCTTGAAAAAGCAATTTTTTAGCAAAATGCTGATCCTAACACTATATTTGCAGAAGCTCAACTGTTTATCTACTTCGCCCACAGACACCATACGGGGCATATGTAGGACACATTGAGCTGCTGGAATTAGAAGAACTGTTTGTGAACTGCTTATAAATGTATAATTTGCACATAATTCACTGTGCTAATAGCCAAATTAGAGAAGGTGATAGCACCATTTTTTTTTTTTTTTTTTTTTTTTTTTGTGTTTGTGGAAATGATTACTCCATCCAGTTCTTGGATGTCTTAGAGTAGAAATGAAATCAGAAACAAGTTGTCTTAAGACATACTAGAAATAAATGGTCAAGACTCTCAAACTCATTATGTATTAGAGTGATGGGAAGTTTGGTTTTGGTGACTAGAAGGGATATTTTGCTCTCACCCACTGTCATTTAAAACACTGATTAAGCAATTATCACTTACTTAATTTCTTGGATGTCGATGGATCTAAGTGCTTGCTGAACTGTTACCACATAAGCAATTCCTTAACCTCAAATGCATTGATGTGGCTTGGTGCATGCTAAAACGCAATCACATCTTCGTTAAGAACATTGGAGTCTAAATGTAATGAGAACCTGGCCCAAGGAGACAAGACAGCCTCAGAGCAGGGAAATGAGTAAGATAAAAGCTTGACATGCCAGCTCAAAGAACATCTGTTACTGCATTTCAGAGATAACTGAGCAATTTTAAAGGCAGTGAAATCCTTTGTCAGCTTCTTGTTTAGTCCATAATTGATCTGTAAAGGCTTTTTCAAAGTGCCACCAGAGGAAAGAGACAAATGGGTTCAGAATTTTTATGGTGCTCTAAGTCCTCTTGTGGAAAGTCAGCTGAACCCTTTTCAGAAATCGAAGCAACAGAACTCTAGGATTGGCTTTTTTTCAACTCAAGATGAAAATATGACAGCAGCACTGCTTCTCCCTATTCATCCCACATCATAGGTCACCAACAGAGAGTACAAAAGGAATCTAAGGCTTCAGATAGAGTAGTCAACATCTCCAATTTCTCCAAGGACCAGATGGAAGAGGAGCAAGTGCAGGCTGTGATTCTCTGCAAAATTTTAAGCTGCTTTTACTTTCTGGGATCAGCTCAGTTCCCTGTGGGAGTGACTGAGTGTCAGTACTAGCAGATATCAATTACAGTTGCTTCTCTTCCTGAGTCTTGAAGAAACTGAGCTGCTGCTTAGAATTGTGCTGCACAGACACAGATGAACCAAAAGAAGTTTGTATTTCCAAAATCTTGAGAAACATTGGCATAGTGTTAATCACTGTCATTTGCTGGCAGAAACAATCATCTCAGTGTAATCACTTCTTGATTGCTAAAGACATTTTCCTTTGCCTACAAAACTAAGGTTTGATATTTTTCAGCAGAAATATCTGTTGCAGCTGCCTCTGAGAACCACAACTGACAGCAGAAGCAGACAGATATTTGTGATAATTTGGTGTTTTGTCTACAAGCACAAGCCCAGAAAGTCAGTAAAAAATGTGTTTAGCATGGAATACAGCCATATATACATACATATGAATATTTCATATATGTGTATAGTCACCTTTCTCCCCTGATTGGACCTATAGAATCATGAGAAGAGTAGCTATATCATTTGAAGAATGCACCATTATAATCTCCAACTTTCCACAAGAGGTGAAGCAGAGGCAGGGATGCAAATCTGATAAGCATCCTTTGAGTAAGACCTCTTTCTGCTTTATTTCAAACAGTTGTGACTGAAAAAGCAATTCTGCACTGTGGGCAAGTAATGCCTCTATGACATGTTTTACCATGAATCTGCACCAGGCAGCTATTAATCTTAAATCATACTCTTATCAAGCATTTCTTCTGTTATTCCCTCCAGGTTTTGTGATATTGATATCATACCTGTCACAAACAAGACAAACACCATCTTCTCCATTGCTGGAAATAAAGATGTCTGAGAAGAAATGACTTAGAAGGAATTCAGAGATGACAATCTAGGAATGAGTGAAAAGACCCAACAAAAAAAGTGTTACCTTCCCAAATCCATATAGATATCTCTGTGGCAATGAAGACCAGAGCAAATATGCTATGGACATGGTCAAACAGTTCCATAAAGTTGAATTCTTAGTAAAATCACCACTCCACAGCTGCATGTGAGAACTCTTCAAGTGTGTGCTTCAGTGCATGCCAACATGGAACAGAATATGTGCTTTTCTAAACACTCTAGTGGTCTGTTTTAGAGTTTGAAGGACTGAAGAAGCATATACAGAATTATTGCATCACTAAGAGGCTTGCAATTGGGCTGTAGAAAGTCATTCCTAGCACTTCAGTCAGTAAATTACAAGTGAGGGATTGCTCACTTCTGCCCCTTACCAGTATTTTGCTATCTATTACAAGGATTTAACTTCCTACAGAAACAGTAAATACAAGAACTTGAAACTTGAGCTGGTTGTCAATGACCTACAAAATTAGATGTCCTCCCACCCACTTTATCTGAGATGCAAAGTCAATTACTGAGGTAATAGGTGGAATGGGTTTATTCCTCACATGAGATTTCTATCATGTTAGTAAAACAAAAGTGTTATTTAGGAAGGTTTATTTTCCCTACTAGTGCAGATCCTGGATAGCATACCATTTGTTGAGGAATAAATAATATCCTTCTGTTGCTCTATCAGTTAAAGGAAAAAAAACAAAACCAACCAAACTGTAATGTGTGAATTCATCTCTCAAATTGAAAAAATGAACGGGACCATAGCATAGAATTGGGGAATGAATAGAACTGAATATCAATAACCAGTGATGATGGATACTAGTCTCTATGGGAACTTCTGATCTTGTAATGGCAAATAAAGGAACGGGATTTGAAGCTGGATGAGTGGTAATAAGACATTGATACAAATGCTGATAGTGTCACTGGCATGAATAAAGGAGTTGCAGATGGAGTACTAGAAACATCTCTAGCCGCTTCTTTTATTTCTATTTTGGAAAGAAGACTTGGGATATCTTAAGTATCTGTTTACATGTCTCTCCCAATAATTTTGTCATCATTAATCAATTAAAAAAAAAATCACAGAATCATAGAATATCAGGGGCTAGAAGGGACCTCAAAAGATCATCTAGTCCAACCCCCCCTGCCTGAGCAGGATCTCCCATAGCAGATCACACAGGAACACATCCAGGCAGGTTTTGAATATCTCCAGAGAGGGAGACTCCACAACCCCCCTGGGCAGCCTGTTCCAGTCTTCTGTCACCCTCACAGTGAAAAAATTTGTCCTCATGTTTGCATGACACTTCCTATGCCTCAAATAATGAGATACATTCAGAATAACTTTTATTTTGTCATTAGAAAATTATTAAAAATATATAGCTAAGAGATCTGATAATGTGTAAGTTCCCAGCAGACACAAAGACCATAACACGAGCACTTACCTTCTAATGCATTAGAGAACTCATATAGGATTTCTATAGATGGCTATATCATTTTTTAATATAAATTCTTATTATTCTTATATAAGAATTGATAATGAGAAGGAAAGAATTTACACACAGCTGATGTTCACATTTGTTTAAAGCTTGTCTTAGAGCTCAGTTTTTATCTGAGACCAAAATAAGTCAGTCTTGACCCACAAATATGTAGGACAGCAAACTTCATTAGCTCCAGTGTTTACAGAATAATTTATGCACATGATTTTTTTCTTATCAGGAAGACTCTAAAAGAAATGTCTCTTCCTGTCTCTTTCTATCAAAGATTAGCTCATCCTTCCTGGACCTCCTCCTCTTCTGAGCTTTCTTGATTAATTAAAGACATCTTTTCTTCCTTACATGTTCAACCTTTTTTTTTTTTTCCCCTTTTTTTTTTTTTTTCTCAGGGATTAGTCTTGATTGGTGGTTTCAAAGACTTTTCCTGAACCCTTCCCTCCCTCTGAATTCTAATTAAGGAAATTACTTCACCAAAATGGTTGAGTGCAAAGAGGGAAGTGAATAAATAAATAACATTCACAGAAACCTTTGCTTTAAATTCAGTATGCAACAAATGGAAGATGGATGACATTCCAGATCACATCCATTATGTTTTCATTATGATGACAATGTATGAAGCTCTGACAGTACTGGACTGAAATTCATACATTAATCAAATACTGTCTTCATTCTTTCTCTGGCACTTTTTCATTAGAACAGTAGCAATTGAGCTATAGTCTTGTAACTTATTCCTAAACTTGGTCCTTTTCAAGTACAGATGCTATTTAGTCCAGAAATATCTCTATATTTCTAGTCATCTGTATTTGTAAAAGCACAGTAAGGAGGAAACAGGAGGAATTACATCTATTTTAAGGGGAAGACTATGAGAGAGGATGATATGCAGTGTGCCTGACAGCTTATTGTAATTTCTCTAACGTTGTTGTTGGGCACTCCTAATCCCTTC
Source organism: Ramphastos sulfuratus (assembly GCA_013399055.1). Taxonomy (NCBI): domain Eukaryota; kingdom Metazoa; phylum Chordata; class Aves; order Piciformes; family Ramphastidae; genus Ramphastos; species Ramphastos sulfuratus. The sequence continues at coordinate 74,146 of WBNM01003851.1, read as the reverse complement.
TTCCCCCCTGCCCTTCCATCTCCAGAGGCTTGAATGGAGGAAGAAGAAGGTGTGGAAAACAACTACCCCCCACCTTGTGGGTTTGGAGGGGGAACAGCAAAGGCACCCTTTCCACATGTGTGCTGAGTTGTAGGAAAGCCAGGGCTGGAGTTGGCTGGTGATTGGCTGGATTCTTTGCTCCCAGTATATATGTTGCAAGTGGACACATTGTCTAGGAAAAATCATAGAGGAAAAAAGTGTGGAGTTCCCACCTGACAGCATTCCTGCCTTGCAGTGTTCCTGTGGACCATTCCCACTTTGGATGGCTCCCACTTTCGCACGGCTCCTGTTTTTGCACTGTCCCCGTTTTTGGACAGTCCTCTGCTTCTGCACCATTCTGTGCAAGTCTGCAAGCTCGGCAAGTCCTTAAGTCCATTTTAAGAGAGCTGCCAGTGACACCCTGACCTGGCTCCTCTCTGACCATGCCATGCAGCCTGACTTCCTGCTTGCTACCTGATCTGGGCAGCACACCAGCAGTTTGGCTTCTCCCCTGTGCTGCTGAGGCAGTGCTGCTCCACAAACCTTTTGCCTCATGGAAGCTGTTACACTTGGACTTTTGCCGCTTGAATCCACAGCATGGATATAACTTGCAGTATCAGAGGCTGCCAACAGAGAAATTCAGCAGGGGGTCATGGTTAAATTTCTCTGTGAGTAAAAAACTGTTTCCTTGAGAGACTGAGGGAGCTGGGGCTTTTTAGCTTGGAGAGGAGATGACTGAGGGGTGACCTCATTCGTGTTTATAAATATGTAAGACGTGAGTNCAGCTCGGAAGGAGGGGAGGGAGGGGAGCATGCCTGGGCAAGCCAGGACATGTACAAGCCCACCTTGGCCTTTCCAGGCCTACCACGACACCTGAGGAGGAATTTCTTCACTGTGAGGGTGATGGAGCACTGGAATGTGCTGCCCAGGAAAGTTGTGGAGTCTCCCTCTCTGGAGGTATTCAAGAACAGTCTGGATATGTTCCAATGTGATCTGCTCTATATGATCCTGCTCTAGCAGGGAAGCTGGACCAGATGATCTTTCGAGGTCCCTTCTAGCCCCTGACATTCTATGATTCTATGATTCCCTGGATTCTCTGCTCAGCCTGATTTATAAGTCGGGTAAAACTGTGTTGTAGCTTAGCCTTTTCCATTTCCTGACTTTCCTAAATCACTAAACTTGCCCATAAGCATCCTCCTGAAGATTTCCCAACTGAATTAGAGCATGTAAATAAACCTTAACTAGTTCTGTACATAGTTTGGGTGCGGGGTCTATTTTCATAATTCCTGCCTCGGACAATTAATTCTCAACCAAATCAAATATCAATATAAGCACTTTCATACCAATATCTCACATCCTTTTCTAAACTCATTCTCATGAAAAAATAGGTTTCACATAAGAAATGGTGAAGAATTTACTAGAAGGGGACCAAGGTATGGGAGTATCAAACCATTCCTTCAAAGAATGGGGAGACATTTCCCCAAAGTCTAATAAAGCATCCAAGAATTAACCTAGATCAAATAATATTATCATATTAATTTTCACTGCTGAACAGCTCTCAAATTTTAAATCAATATTTATCAGTTCAAGTTTGCTGCACCTAAAGACATCTGCAGCAGTCCAGGCCAATATGCCATCTCCTAGAGTAATCTGTCTTCAGGTAAGGAAACAAACTGACAAGCAGGGCAGTGTAAGAAAAAAACAATCACATAATAAAAGATTAGAATAATTCTATTTGGTGGAGACCTCTAGATATCTCTGATCCAAAGTCCTATGCAAAAGAAGCTCAGCTTCTGAGATCAGTTGGGTTTTCCAAACAAAAATAAAGGCTGCACAGCATCTTTGTTTTACTCCAACTCCTTTATACAGTAGGATTATTTCTTCCTGCATGCTATGTGTGTTTCTTCTTGTTATTTCCCTTTGGACATCTGAGAAGAATTTGGTTCTGTCGCTGGATATGGGGCTGAGCTGCGTGGTGCTTAGATGCCCACTGAGGTTAGACTACAACAGCATTAACCCTGCATTGAAGCAGGTGGTGACACAAGGACCAAGCATCCCTTTAGAACCCACAGGACATGCTTTGTAACAATACTGGACAACATGTTTCCTCGGGGTTTGTTGAAAATAGTAACTTTTCAGCAGACTTGTCAGATAACTCTCGTAAAACTTTCCAATGAAGTTTTTTTTTTTTCTCTACAACTACCTGAAAAGAGGTTGTAGCCAGGGGGGAGTTGGTCTCCTCTCCCAGGCAGCCAGGGACAGAACGGGAGGACACAGTCTCAAGCTGTGGCAGGGGAAGTTTAGGCTAGATGTTAAGAAGTTTTTCACAGAAAGAGTGATTGGCCATTGGAATGGTTTGCCTGAGGAGGTAGCGGAGTCATCATCCCTGAAAGTGTTTAAAAAGAGACTGCATGTGGTACTTAGTCCTTAGGTTGGACTTGATGATGTCTGGGGTCTTTTCCAGCGTGGTTAATTCTCTGATTCTGTGATTTTTAGGACTTTTCACTGTTTATGGTAACCACTGAGCATTCACTGCAGTCAATGATGGAGCGAAATGGGAAGTCCTTTGTCACCCTCAACTATAATCTACATTATTAAGTTATTTTCCTAATATTCCCATCTGTCTCTATTTTTGCAGTCAGTTCTACCATTTTCATACACAAAGGATCATTTTCCCATCAGCATGAGCTGACTAATGATCAGTATAGCCTTTCTTGAACTGTCATTTCCTGAGCACTTCTGGTGTTTAATTTTTCATCTGTGTATTGCTTTTTATATTTCTAAAACAGATTGAAGAAAACTGGACAATGATTGTCTTCTTTTGTTAAGTATGTCATATCACAGGTCTAGAAAAAATGCTGACACACTGACCTCAAATAACACATTCTTCCTTCTCCTATATATTGAAATAGTTTTGCGACAGCCAGCTGCTCCTCTTTGCCTTTGGTTGAAATATTTCTGACATCCTCCAGTTCACACCTATAGACAGAGATGTTCCTGGCAAGCAAAACTGGATGCTGCTCTAACCTGGAAGAGAGTAGCTACTGAACCCAATATCCTGGTGATTTTACAGGCAGACCTTTGTTTATAGCTCCCAATATCAGCTATTGCAGGAGTTAAGTTTTATCAATAACATTATTAGTGCCTGTGATGCAAGAGTTAATAAACATAGGGCACAGACCTAATTTCCTCTTTCCTTCATTTTTCACTTGTTTCTACTCCTTGATATGACAATATCAGTTAATAATATGAAAAAAGAACCAAAAAAGTGAGGTTGTTAATTTTATTTATTGCTTCAAAGGGAGATACACCACCACTACCACCTCCCAAGTGAGCTCGATTTGCATTTTATGCAATAAAACTATGAAAGAAATTTTGTTAGACTTGCTGTTTAACATAACAATTGCTGCCCATCACAAGAACTGCTTACATCTGGTGACACATGATTTAAAATAATTGCAGAAACAACTTCTCAGATCCTTTGAAAGCACCACAAAAATGTCACCCATTCTGTATGTCTACTACTGAGGCTTTATTAGGAAAAACAATGGTAATAGTTTTGGGTCCAGCCATTTTGCTCCCAATTTTTGTAACAGACACTTCGTTTACTCTAGAAAAATCTTCAGTTTTTTTGCCTTTTCTTGTGGAAAGAAATGCCCTTGACATTTTGGCCAGAAGGAGAGGAAGCTGAGAGACCTTACTGCACTCTGCAGCTACCTGAGTTGTTGCTGGCCTCTCTTCCCAAGTAACTAATGACAGAATAAGAGGCAACTGACTCAAGCTGCCCCAAGGGAAGTTTAGATTGCATTTTAGGAATAATTTCTTTACTAAAAGAGTGGTCAGACATTGGAACAGGCTGCCTAGAAAAGTGGTGGAGTCACCATCAAAGAAGGTGTTAGAAAACATAAGCAGATGTAGTACTTCAGGACACACTCTAGTGGTCCTGGACTCTTTGGGTAGAAGGCTGGACTTGATGATCTTAGAGGTCTTTTCCAACCTTAACCACTAAGAAAATCTAATAAAGTATTAAAATTACAGGAATGTAATAATTCTTTGTGTAGAAAACATTCCTCCAAATTCCCAGGAGCAAAAGCTCATATTTCTGCAATTTATAACAGAACCATAACAGTGTGAATATTTCAACTGTCGTCTCCCATGATTTACAAACACCAAGTGCTGTATGTTAATTATTTCCTGATTCACTGGGGTGTCTCTTTCAGCCTGTGCTATGGATGAATCCAGGTTTGCAACAATTGTCCTTGCAACACTTGTCCTTGGTTGTAAAATTGAACTGTTACCCCGTAGGCTCCTGAATAGACTAAAATATTTAGGACGAACTCAGAAAAAAGTGAAGAATTACAGACAGAGATTCCAAACATAAACCTTTGCTTTGGACCTTCTTCTATTGTGAAGCTGGCTGTTTCCTGAATGTTTTGAAGCAGTCACCACTGTTTGCACTGATTTGCAGCATCCTGCTCTTCTCCTTGGTCTCTCTTTCTGGGTAGCTTCCAAGACTTTATATGCTGAAGTGCTTCAGCATATAAAGAAATACCCAGTTCAATTTTCCACAAGTAAGCAGATACCATAAAGAATTTCAGGCAAACATACTAGTTCTTATCTCCCACAGGTCTAGACTTAGCACAACACAAGCTCGGTCCAATCTCTGAAAGATGAGAGGCTCCTCAGAAATGATTTTGAAACTGTGCTCTCCTCCTCACTTTGCCCTTCAGGATGTTTCTTTCTAAGAAAGGAGACATTGAGAAAGCAATGGAAAAGGATATGAGCCCTCAGCCTCTGGCTCCTGGCAGGCATAAAGGAAAGGTATCATTTCAAGGACGGTGCTATAAATCACCCAGACAAGTGAACCACCACGGTTCAATACCTGAGAGAATTAGCCATGGTGGAGGTGTTTTATGATGACCTGGACAATGAGTAGTTACTTCACCCAGATGAAGTCACGACATGACCCATGTGGCAGAAGTTTGTATGGAGCACATCACTATCATATGCCAGCTCATGAACAGGAGTGACCTGGTAGATGAATTAACTGGTGGAGTCCAGCACTACAAAGAAAGAATGACAACTTATACAGAGCTGCATCACTGAAATCAGCTAGAGAAGAGAGATTCAGAACCAGCACCTCTCAAAACATTTTTAAATTATTTGTTTATTTTAATTTGAGGAGTAGCAGTCTCATATATAGGAAATTTACAGTGCAACAGTACAATTCTGTGAAGAGAAAGAAGGGATTTCACTTAGTTATCCCTATAATAAAATCAGTGATTTAAAGACTTCCATATTCTCCTTTAAACACTGAATTCTTCATTTCAGCTCCTGCCGAGACTGTGGAGAAATGTATTTGTGAAGGAAAACTGCTGTATTGGAGAACTAATAGTATCCCATGAACAACCAATAAACAAAAAAAGTAATTATTGACCAAGATATTTTTCTTCACAGCATTAATTTGAGAGGATCTGTGAGTTTGATTTTGTCATACACATTATGCAGGAAAAAAAAATACTGGTGCTCACTAACACAGTGAATGAGGAACTGAAGCAGAACATTCCCTCTTTTACCCCGCTAAACTGGTTTGCAGCTCATATATAGAGGGCTGAAAAAAAAACAAAAGCAAAACAAACCAAATAAACAAACAAAAAAACCCCAACTCAACATTATAATATTGATTGCACTTTGTTATTCTGCTTTAGTGATTAAATACATCAGACACACCATCACAGCATTAAGTCCTGATTAATCATGCTCAGAACCCAGGAGTCATATACTGAGCATTTATTTAAAGTACAGGTAGAAAGACCAGTTCAGGATTTATTCTTAAATGAAATGGAAGTTGTCCTTTGACTTTCCTTGGGCTTCAATTTCTTTTGCTTTGATTTCTCCCAGTTTCTTGCAGTTCTCAACACTAACAAAAAATAAACTACCTTGGGGCCAGAATCTGCAGTTCAGGAACTGTGAATGTATTTAAGGTGGAGGTGCTGTGTTGGTGTGGTGGGTTACTTTGGCCTCTGCTGCCTGCCCACTCAGCTGCTTTCTCCTTCCTGCTCCTCAGTTGGTCGGGAAAGTAACTAAGGTGAGAAAGCTCATGGGATGACACCCAAAGCTCATTCCCAACTCAATTCCCAACTATCATCAAAGGCAAAGTAAGCTATAACTTTATTTGTGCAGGTCTTAATAGAATCATAGAATTCTGTGAGTTGGAAGAGACATTTAAAAGTTGTCTAATCCAAGCACCTTCAGGGACTCCTTCAGCTAGATTAGGTTGCTCAGAGCTCTATCTAACCTGACCTTTAATGTTTCCAAGGATGGGGCATCTAGTACCTCTCTGGGAAACTTGTGCCACTGTTACACTACCCTCACTGTAAAAAAAATTCTTCCTTATACAAGCCTGGATTTCTACTCTTTTAGTTTAAAAACATTACCCTTTGTCCTGTCACTCTGCTGAAAATACTGTCCCTATCTTCCCTATAGCCCCCCTTTAAATACTGAAAGGTCAATAAGGTCTCCCAGGAGCAATTTTTGCTCCAATCAGAACAACCCCAACTCTCTCAGCCCTTCTTCATAGATATCAGACACAGAGATTTGCTGGAACAGATTCTGTTCTACTTTACAGCATTTTGCTGTTTCTTGCCCTGTCTTTGAATCTGTCAGTCCCAGGCCCTGTATGTCTATTTCCTCCCAAGTTATGCAGACTTTTATCAGAGAGGTAGACTCCCACTCCCTAAAGAAATTTATTTTGTTAGAGAGTGTTGGGCAACACTTAAAATCTACTATTAATACTACTTTACTTGAAGTTTTTATTTTAAAAACTTGAAATATTTTGAACCAAAGGCCAAAAAACAAAAAACGCAGAAGAGAACGTTTGATTATAGTCTGAAATGACAATATGTAAAAGTATTACTCTAATAGCAAAGTAGATGAGGGAAGAAAAAATCATACAGACATTTGTAAAAAGGTCTGNTGATTCTGTGATTCTATGTCTTTTTCTGTCCTCTGGGCCACTAAGATACAACCAAGCTCCAAGATACAAAAAAAATATTAGCACAAAGGAGTACCCAAATTGGTAAACCCAGACTCCTGGTAGTATTTAAAACCTCTAATCCAGTGTTTTATTGACATGAATACAGACTCAGTATCTGATTGATATCCAGTCATCTGTGATCATGGGAAACTTGAAGTTCAGACTTTTCTGAAAAAGATCTTGTAAAGATACTGTAACACCGAGGAAGAAATATTGATTTATGTAGAAACTGTACAGAAAAATAAAATAAAGTGTTGCAGAGAGTGGTGGTCAATGATGCCACATGCAGTTGGCAGCCAGTCACTAGTGGTGTGCCCCAGGGATCAGTGCTGGGCCCAGTCCCGTTCAATATCTTCATTGATGATCTGGATGAGGGGATTGAGTCCAGCATCAGTAGGTTTGCAGATGATACCAAGTTGGGAGCTTGTGTCAATCTGTTAGAGGACAGGAGAGCTCTACAGAGGGACCTGGACAGGCTGGACAGATGGGCACAGTCCAATGCCATGAGTTTTAACAAGTCCAAATGTTGGGTTCTGCACTTTGGCCACAACAGCCCCAAGCAGCGCTACAGGCTGGGGACAGAGTGGCTGGAGAGCAGCCAGACAGAAAGGGACCTGGGAGTACTGGTCGACAGCCAACTGAATATGAGCCAACAGTGTGGCCAAGACGACCAATGGCATCCTGGCCTGTATCAGGACTAGTGTGGCCACCAGGACCAGGGAAGTCCTTCTGCCCTGTACTCAACACTGGTTAGACCACACCTTGAACACTGTGTCCAGTTCCGGGCCCCTCAATCTAAGAAAGATGTTGAGGTGCTTGAATGTGTCCAGAGAAGGGCACCAAGGCTGGTGAGGGGCCTGGAGCACAACCTTATAAGAAGTGGCTGAGAGAACTGGGGGTGTTCGGCCCGGTTCAGGGCTGAAGAGGAGGTTCGGGGCAGACCTCATTGCTCTCTACAGCTACCTGAAAGGAGATTGTAGCCAGGTGGGGTTGGTCTCTTCTCCCAGGCATCCAGAGACAGAACAAGAGGACACAGCCTCAAACTGCATCAGAGCAGGTTCAGGCTGGATATTAGGAAGAAGTTCTTCACAGAAGGAGTGATTGGCATTGGAATGGGCTGTCTGGGGAGGTGATGGAGTCACCATCCCTGGAGGTGCTTAAAAGGATAGTGGATGTGGCACTTGGTGCCACAGTTTAGTTAATTAGAAGGTGTTAGGTGAAGGTTGGACTTGATGATCTCGAACGTCTTTTGCAATCTGTGATTAATTCTGTGATTCTGTGCTTCTGTGATTGGGATTTTTTTGCTAGTCTCACTGTCTTTAAGCCTCACTTGTTAACCTGCACTTCAAAAGAATTAATGAATAAAACAGAAATCAGAAATGCTATTCCTTGTTAGTGAAAGACTAAATTACAACACAGACTAAGAAATGTTTTTCTCAGTGTAGGACATTTATGGAAGAGCAAACAGCCATAGTTTAAATTCCTGCCTCTAAGCAAAGTTTTTTGCCTGGGGGAATAGTCTTTGTTTTGGATGAAATGAGCACAATCTAAGATGTAAAAGACAAAATAAGCCAGGAGGAAATTTCAAGGAAATTCTCCAGATGAGTGAGATCATAACAAATCCAGAGCCACCAAGGACTTTTTGGTTGTAATTATTCCACACAGTCTGACATTTTTACAGCGATGCACTCAATGCTCTGTCTAGCAGAGTTCATACTTTCTTCTCCCTTGCTCTTCTGCTGTGTTCTTTAAATGTTTGGGTTTGGTTTTGATTTTGTGGTTTGTGTTTTGGTTTTTTTTCTTTGGTTCATTTTTGGTTGTTGTTGTTTTAGGATTTGGTTGGGTTTTTTGATTTGTTAGTTTCCTGGCTTTTTAGTTGTTAGTTTCTTTGTTTGTTTTTATGAAGGAATAACCCATGAGTTATTTTAGACTTACTGTTTAAGAGGCAATAATTGCATGTAATTAAATTTTAATGTGTGAGTTCGAGATTTCCAATCCTACTTTTGTACAATGCAAGGAAGTTTACTCAGAAGGCTAGGGCACACATACAGAGACACATTTATATAGGCAGATAGATATGTTGAACAGTTCATGCTGATATCTGTGCTCAGTTAACTGTACATCCTATGTAGTCCTCAATTAAAGAATCACAGTGTGGAATTTTCAGTCCTCAAAATGAAGCTTCACAATAAGAGAGCAAAGAGATTTCAATCACCTCCTGACCTGTGGGGTGGGAAAGGAGGAAGCAGCATAGCTTAGAGGTAACCAAAACTAACCTAAAACTAATTGGCATGGTAAAAATCCATCCCCAAGTGGAGGTAGAATCATAGAATAATTTTGATTGGAAAAGACCTTTAGGATTATCAAGTTCAACCATCAACCATGACTACGGGCATTAAACCATGTCATGAAGTGCCATGCCTACATCTCTGGGGATGGAGACTCCACCACCTTCCTAGGCAGCTTGTTCCAATGCCTGACTACCCTGTCAGTAAAGAAATTTATCATAATATCCAATCTAAACCTTCCCTGGCATCACTGGGGGCCATTTTAGTCTCTAGTCTTGAGGTCTGTGGTGGTGGGTTGGACTTGATGATCTTTGAGGTCTCTTCCAACCTTGCTATACTGTGATACTGTGATACTGTGATACTGTGTGATTTTGTCTGTCTCCATCACTTGATACAAGGGAGAAGAGACCAACACCCATCTCACTACAACTTCCTTTCAGGGAACAATAGAGAGTGAGAAGGTCTCTCTTCAGCCTTCTTTTCTTTAGACCGAACAAACCCAGTTCCCTCAGCTGCTCCTCAGAAAACATATTCTCCAGACCCTTTGATAGCATTGTTGCTCATCTCTGGTCATGCACCAGCAATTCAGTGTCATTCTTGTAGTGTGATCTAACACGTTAACATCAGACCCTTTCTGTATAATGAACTAGTCACTAATCAGAGCATGCCCAGGAGGGCATGGCAAGTATAGCACAACTTTTCTTTGGTGTAAACTGTATAAAATCCCACAACTCCTCTGAGGGTGTGTGCTACCCTCTACCAGACTTTTCCAAGCAGAAATTGAATAAATCAAATATCTGTACTCTGTGTGTCGATGATTTTGTTGCACACTGTGAAAAACTACAACATAAGGAAACTAGAAGCAGAAATATGGTCCTGGATATTGTGTTTTCCTCCTCATATTACAAGATAATTTCTTGTACCATATACTATTTGTTGTTAATACTTACCTTGAATTAATATTGCTGAGTGGAGTCTAGTGCTGCACAGGCAGTCCAAATATCTCCTGTGTTAAGAAATACTTCCTGTGACATATTTTATTCTGGTATCATCACCCTAGAAATGGCTGCATAGTTGATTACCTGGTAGAATAAAATGATGTGTCATATTCTTGAATATATGTAGAAGGCCCACAGGAGATCAGGTTATTCAGTTCCTGTAGTTCTGACATGTATGTTTAAAGGTGCAGCTTGGGTAGCTTCCAGTTTTACATGCTGCCTCCTTGTGACATGATTTTAGGAGCCTATATACACCTCTGTGGCATGGGGAAGCTTCAGTAACCAGTTCAGAATGATGAATACCTTTAGGCAGAAATGTGTGGAGAGATTTTTTGCTGCAGTTTCAAATTTCTATTGCATTCATGTCTGTATTGATGGAGGTATTACTGTATATTAGGTGGGAGAAGTGAAAATAATTCTTTTCTATGCCTTTCAGCTCTTAAACCAATTGTATCCAGAAACAGGTAGAGATTATCAGACCTTGAAAGGGTTTAATTTCAAACAAATTAAGAGGAAACAAATAATTTTTAGCATCTGATGAAAAATTATTTGGTAATTTGATAATTTAAATGGAATCATAATAGTAATTTAAATAATGTCCCTGTGAATAGCAGATGGCTTTACCATGATGGATGTCATTAAAATAAATGATAGGAGCACTTCTGCAAACAAATAGACATTAATTGAATCTTTATTACAGTATAAGTCTGTAGAAAAACATATTACACATGTCTGGTATGTTGCAAAAAGTTTTCCCTCTCAATTATTATGGTATTAAATCCTAATCTTTTAATTTTTTTTAATTTTTTTTTCAGAGTGTATAGCTAAGTTAGAAAAATAATCTCCTGAATGAAGATCATTTCTTCATTAGCCTCTGGAGAAAATTATTCTCTCCCTGAGGATGAGTAATCTATATTTCTTCCGTTCTTCTGTAACTAGATTGTGTTTGCAAATACAATTGCATTAATAAGACTCCCACTTTCTCAGTTTTAGATAAGTTTAAATATAGCTTTTTGGCAGTGCTCTTATGATGAATGTATCTATTCCTACAGGCAATCAAAGACCAATTTGTCAGAGCTATCTAAGGATAGTTATTCAGGGAAAATGTGTTCACTGTGTCCTGAGAGATTTTAATGAATAATGTCTGCCATTCTCATTTTAAATTAGGTAAATTGTGTCCAGCTCTGGGGCCTCCAACACAAGACAGACATGGACCTGCTGGAGTGGGTCAAGAGGAGGGCCACAAAGATGATCAGAGATCTAGGGCACCTCTCCTACAAAGACAGGCCGGAAGAATTGAGGCTGTTTAGCCTGAGGAAGAGAGGGCTCTGGGAAGATTTTATAACTCCATTTCAGTATCTGAAGGGAACCTACCAGAAGGCTGGGGAAGGACTGTTTAGAAGAGCTGGTAGCAATAGGAAGAGGGGCAATGGTTTGATACTGGAGCAGAGCAGATTTAGGTTGGAGATCAGGAGGAAGTTCTTTACAATGAGAGTAGTACAATACTGGAACAGGTTGACCAGGGATGTGGTTGAGGCCCCAACTCTGGAGACATTCAAGACCAGACTTGATGCAGCCCTGCACAACCTGATCTAGTTGGAGGTCACAAAATCACAGAAGGTTAGAGGGTGGAAGGGACCTCCAGAGAGCAAGTCCGGCCTCCCTGCCAAAGCAGGATCACCCAGGGTATTCTGCACTGGAACACATGCAGACAGGTTTTGAAAGTCTCAACATTCTCTTCTCCAAACTGAGGTCTTTCAGTCTCTCTTTTTAGGGAAGATGCCTAGGACCTCTAATCATGTGGCTTTCCACTGGACTATCTCCAGCAGATCTCCGTCTCTCTAAAATTGAGGAGCCCAAAACCAGACACAGTATTGCAGGTGTGGTCACAGCAGGGCAGAGAAGAGGGAGAAGAACAACCTCCCTAGACCTACTGGCCATGCATTTCTTGATGCACCCCAAGATGCCATCAGCCCTTTTGGCCACAAGGGCACATTGCTGTCCCATGGAGTACTTGCTGAAAGACCTCATGCTTTGTACATATATTTTTTTTCATTGTTATTTCTTAGTTTTCCTCTTTATTTCCTTATTTTTTCCTCTCCGACAGGTGTGACTTGCTCTTCTTCAGCCAGTGTAGTAAGCCAGTGAAGAAATGCCAAGTAGAAATGACAAATGGTTGGTCATGAAAAGAGTGGTTTCAATGCAAACACTACAGTCCAGTTTCCATTTTTATTATGTTTTTTTTTTAACTCCTTTCTCCCCCATCGCCCTCCTTTCCTCTCCATCGCCTATTTTGCCCCTTCTTCCTCCTTTTCTTTCCATCTTCTTCCTGTTCTCTCCATCTTCCTCTTTCCCCCATCCTTCTCCTTTCCTTTCCTCTCCATCTCCTTTCTTTTCCCCCATCTTCCCCTTTTCCTCTCCATCTCCCTCCTTTTAGCACCACCTCCCCTTTTCCACCACATCTGCCCCTTTCCCACCCCACATTTTCCTCTTTATCCCCAAACCCAGAGCACCTGGGTTCTATTGGAGTCTCCTCCCACCTCAGGTGTGGCCACTTTGCCTTCCCTGCCCACTGCCCTTTATAATCGGCACGGGAAAGACAGAAACCTCAAGCTTGCCCATCTGGGCAGAGGGATCTTCCTCCCATCATCACTGGTGAGTCCTCATGGTGCACACTGGGTGAATGGTGGAGGTGATTCAAAGGCCGGGGGGCCTGGTGGCCCCCCGGTTCGGTAGGGATAGGCTTGATGATCATTGTAACATCAACCATGGGACGCTAGTTGGGTTTCCTCACCCAGGCTGAGCTCTTCTATGTTTTGCTGATTCTTTCTGCTCACCTGTAAAACTGCAGAAGCTACCAGGAATAAATCTGTGAAATGCTTTGAGAAGCATTGAATTAGCATGGAGCAAATGTCTGAGAATCCTTAACATGGAAAATGGAATAAAACTCCAATCTCATTAATACTCTTATGTCAGAGTGGCTAAAACACTGTCTTGTTTTTTAACTAAGTTAAAACTAGCTTTACTCATTAAGAGGTGAAATCCTGACTGAGTTAAGCCAGGTCAGGGTACTAGATGTCTATGATGCAATTTAGGATTTTACTTTATTTAGCTGCTTGACAGACAGGTTTTTACAAATTGTTATCTCAAATCATGTGTGTTTCTGGTTGAAACTGTATTAACTTTCACAAGGACTAAGCAATATCACTTCACACTGTTATGACTGCAAGATGAAATTCTTCAGATGCTCTAGTGTTGGTTGGAAAATATATTGATTAGTTCCCAGGTGGATAAAGGTATATAAGTCTATTATTTAGCACTGTTATGCACCCCATAAGTTTCAGAGGTTTATGACTTAAAATTGTAAAGGAGTAACAACAGTAAAAACAACAAATGCTTAATGAAGACAACATCTTCTCTTGGCTGTAGCCCGGGTAAAACCTCTTGCCTAAATTCAGGTTTGCATATGAAATGCCATTCTCCTCAAAAGAGATTCTTCCTTACTGCAGGATAAGGCTTGTTCCAAGGGGCCTATTAACATTCATCTGAACTTATACAGGGAAATTATGATCATAGAATCACAGAACCTTAGAGGTGGGAAGGTACCTCCAGAGATCAAATCCAATCACCCTACCTAGGGTAGTTTGCACAGGAATGCATACAGGGAGGTTTTGAAAGCCTTCAGAGAAGGAGACTCCATGAATGCTCTGGGCAGCCTGTTCCAGTGCTCTGTCACTTTCATTTAAAGAAGGGAGTGGCAGGAGTTACCAGAAAGAACACAATTATTTAAATGGAAAATAAATGGTTATCAATATCTAAAGGGTGGGGTCAAGAGAATGAGGTTAGTTTCTTTTCATGGGTGCCCAGTGGCAAGACAAAGGGCAACAGGCACAAACTGGACACAGGAGGTTCTACATAAGCAAGAAAAAATTTTGCTGTGAGGGTGACAGAGCTGGAAGAGGTTGCACGAAGAGTTTGTGGAATTTCCTCCTGTGAAGAGACTCAAAACTCTCCTGGTTGCACTCCTGTGCAACCTCATCCTGTGTAACCCTGCTTTACTGTTGCTGGATTTTGTATTTAGTATTTTCCCTAGGAATGCGGAAGATGGAGTTGAAGCACTTCAGGCATTAAAAAGGAGGAGGTAATTAAAATATTTTAAAGGATAAGATTAAAATTCAAAATGATCTTGAGAAATTAACATGTTGTGTTGAGATTGATAGAATGAGTCACAGTATCACCAAGGTTGGAAGAGACCTCAAAGATCATCAAGTCCAACTCATTACCACAGACCTCGAGAGTCCCTTAAATCAAAATGAAAAACTGTTCTACAGAAATTGTGGAATCAACCAGGTTGGAAGAGACCTCCAAGATCCAGTCCAACCTATCACCCAGCCCTATCCCATCAACTAGACCATAGCACTAAGTGCCTCATCCAGTCTTTTCTTGAACACCTCCAGGGAGGGTGACTGCACCTTCCTGGGCAGCCCATTTGTACTGGTTTGAGGCTAATTGGAATATTTTAATGGGAAAAAGATTATAGGTTGTGAAAAGAAAAACAGTGCTGATGTCTACTTCACTCATAGGCTTGCTGAGATGTATAAAAACAAACACAAACATAGTCTCTCTCTCTGTTGGAGTCAGTGTGTCTTCTCCCTGGGCTTCTGCTGTGTAACCCAGCTAATTGTTCTGCTGCTAACCCTCCTTGGCAATCCTCCAAACTTTGCACATAAGGCAGTCCCTGGGATAAGTTAGAGGGGTGGAAAGAAGGTGGAAGGGTGGTTGGGAGCCCCGCCTAGGGACTCTGATTTTTGGGAGGAGTATTGTGTTTCTGTATTACCTTCAACTTGTATATTTCTGTATATAACTGTGTATATATATTGTAATATTATGAATATCTGCTTGTATATTGTGCTAAGATGTGAATATAAAGCTTCATTCCTTAATTTACATCTGGCTGAGTCTAGTCTCAGTGGTTTTTCGTAGTGGGGGTGGGGGGAGGGCGTACAGATAACTCCCAGACTATCACATCATTCCAATGCCAATCACTCTCTCTGTGAAGAACTTCCTCCTAATGCCCAGCCTATACCTCACCTGACACAACTTGAANTTGTGGTCGAAGTGTAGAACCCTGCACTTAGCCTTGTTAAATCTCATCCCATTGGTCTCTCCCTACCCATCCAGCTTGTTCAGGTCCCTTTGTAGAGTCCTCTTGCCTTCCAACAGATTGTACACCTGCTCCTAACTTGGTGTGATCTGCAAATTTACTGATGGACTCAATCCTCTGGTCCAGATCATTGATAAAGATGTTGAACAGGACTGGGCCCAGCACTGATTCCCTGGGGGACACCACTAGTGCCTGGCTGCCAACTGGATGTGGCACCATTCACCACCAATCTCTGTGAACAGTAGGTCAAGCAGGGCTGCTCTGGTAGGCTCACATAACAGCTGAGATAAGAAGTTGCCCTCCATGTACTCTAGGAACCTTCTAGACTGCCTCTTCTCAGCAGCATTCAAGTTCCAGCAGATGTCTGGCAGATTAAAGTTGCCCGCAAGAACAAGGGCAAGTGATCTTGAGGCAGCCTCTGGCTGCTTAATGAATAATAAATCAACCTCATCTCCCTGGTTGGGTGATGTGTAACAGACTCCAACCAGGATGTCAGCCTTGTTAGCCTTCCCCCTAATTCTTACCCATAGGGACTCAACCTGATCATCCTTAGTCTCTGCTTCCATGACATCCAGATGATCCCTAATATACAGGGCCACTCCTCCAGCCCTCTCCCTCACCTGTCTCTCCTGAAGAGTCTGTAGCCACTGATTACAGTATTGCAGTTCCGTGAGTCATCTCACCACATTTCTGTGATGGTGACAACACCAGTTTTCCTCTTGTACCAAGGCTTCCAACTCCTCTTGTCTATTACCCATACTGCATGCATTCGTGTACATACACTTCAGCCAGGCTGCAGGTTTTACCCCTGTCTCTGGCCTATCACCCTTAGCCTCCTTTGGATTGTCTCTAGTACTGCTGTGTTTGACCCACTCCCCCTTCCAGCCTAGTTTAAAGCCGCTCAACAAGCCCTGCGTCAATGCAGTCTGACACACGGTCGCAGGATGTCAGGGGTTGGAAGGGACCCAAAGAGATCAAGTCCAACCTCCCTGCCAGAGCAGGACCAGACAATGAAGCTCAGGTCACAGGGGAACACACCCAGAGAGGCCTAGAAAGTCTCCAGAGAAGGAGACTCCACAACCTATCTGGGGAGCCTGTTTCAGTGCTCTGTGGCCCTTACAGTAAAGAAGTTCCCCCTTGTGTTGAGGTGGAACCTCCTGTGCTGCAGCTTCCATCCATTCCTCCTTGTCCTTCTCAGGGAGCAACTGAGAAGAGCCTGTTCCCCCTACCACAACACCCAGCCCTCAGATACAGAACTTTGGCATTGAAATCAACTGGAAAAAGCAGTGAAACAGGAGGCAAAGAGCTGGTATCTGATGGTGGACGGAGGTATCAGTACCGCTTGTGAGAAAACATAGAAAATGTTGGTTATGTCTACACACTGATCTGGATGATGGGATTGAAAGTGCCCTCATTAAATTTTCTGATAACACTAAACTCAGCAGTGAGGTGGACATCTCAAAAGAGAGTCATCTTACAGTAGGATCTAGATGGTGGGCTAGCAAGAGCTCTGTGAAGCTTAATAAAGACGGAGGTGAAGGCCTACACCAATGAGCCTGGTACAGTCTAGGATGTGTGTGGTTAGGGAGCAGCTTTGCTGAAAAGGACCTGGATGTCCTGGTGGGCAATAAGCAGAATGGGAGTCAGCAGCATACTGTTGCAGCATCAAAGGCAAATCAGATCCTGGGCTACATCTACAGGGGTGCTGCTTCCAAAGACAGGGATGTGATCATCCCACTCTGCTCAGTCCTTGTCAGGACATACCTGGACTGTTGTCTGTTTCTGGTGCCCACAATTCAAGAAAAAGGTGGACAAACTGCAAAAGGTACAAAGAAGGGTCACAAAGATAATCAAAAGCCTGAAGAATCTGCACTATGAGGAAAGACTGAAGTTGTTTCTCTTCCCTATGGACAAATCTCGGAGGTGAACTCATCACAATATTCCAATACTTATACATTTGCTACAAAGAGAACAAAGGGTTTCTATTCTCAAGGAATCACATAGAGAAGGGATAAAGGGTACAAGTCACATCAAGAGAGATTTCATCTTGTTATAAGAAGTAATTTAATTTATCTATAGTGAGAGCACTCAATAAATGAAACGACTTCCCTGGTGATATGCTAGAGTCTCCATCATCAGGGGTTTTCAGGATGCCACTGGACATGGTGCTAGATGGCCTCATCTGTGCTCCCTCTTTTGTGAAAAGTTGGACCAGATGGTCTTTCAAAGTCCCTTCCAACCTAAGTTCTATGAGTATGTGAATTACTATCTGTCCTGTGCTATTTTTTCTTTCACCCACTCCTTATCCAGAGTGAGATCTGGGAGCAGGGTGGCCCATATGCTGTTGTGAGATTTTTTTTTTTTCTTCTTGGCCTGCCTGTGTCTGTCTATTTCTATTTGGGAAGACAGGTTGCGTGTGTATATGTCATATATAAATTAAATTTGCTGTGACCCTTTATACATCAAGCTATCTGTCTCACAACTAAGTTCCTCTTCTCCTGTTGTCAGTTTTTCTCTTAAAATCCATAGCAACAGTACCATCTTGTCAATCAAATATTTCACAAGTTTTGAGGCCTGAAAGCCTTATTAAAACATCTTCTCTGGCTTTGTGAAAAATACGAACCCAAGAAACTTGTCTTATTTCTCCTATGGTGAATCCAAACTATACATTTGTGAAATATACCCTCCAGATAAACACCTGTGTCTGACATGTAGACCTCAGGAAGATGGAGCATTTGCCAGGACCATTGATAGTTTTTGTCACTTAATTTTTTTTTTTTTTTTGGTATGTTTAAGAATTCATGTCTTGTTTCTAATTTGAATTTATATGGTTTTTTGCTTCTGGGCTCTGTTTCTTGTTACGTCTTTCTCCACTAAATTAAGGATCCGTTTACCTGGTATTTCTCCTTGTGGAGATATTTAAGCTGTAATAGAGTCATGTCTCGATGGTCCTTTTTTAAGATAAACAGCTTGAGATCTTTATCTGATTAAATAAGTCTTTCAGCACCTAACAATTGAAATGGGAAAAAAAAATCTTCTCTTCCTCAAACAATCAAAAGAAATTATATGGTTACTCAAAAGGGAGTCTCATAAGACAATATAATAATCTATACAATAGCAATTAGTTAGAGTCCAAATATAGAAGATACCCCAATAGGGATGGTTCTTTAGAAGATAGCTGAGAGGAGGGATGACATAAAGATAAAAGTTCTGGTTATAGATGCCTGATAAAGAGAAGATGAACATTCTCTATTCAGAGAAAAGGCTGTAGTCACTGCTTTAAGTGTTGATGTAGGAAGACCCAAGCATCCCTTATAGACAAGTAGTCATCATAAACAGAACAAAGCATGCTGTGCAGAACTAGGGAGACATCGCCAACAAGACTTAGATGTAACATTAAAAGAAATATTGTAACTAAACAATCAGTCTGGGATTAGAAGTAATTCTCAGTAAAGGTTGTGGAATTGTCATCAGAGGAGTTATTCCAGTCATATTATGAGCTCCGAAATAACACACTGTGATAGAAAACTACAGGGAATTATTGGAAGACATGAAGTGTTTTCTAAAGCTAGAAATGCCTGCTTAGCTATTTTAGCTCACATCAAGCAAGTTTCCTTCATTTGGATATAAATAAAATGATGCTGTTGTAACATGTAATGGATGTCAGTAAGCCACATTAGAAGTCAGTGTTTCAAAAGATCTGAAATAATTGGGTCTTTTTTTTTTGTTTGCTTTGCTCTGTTTTTTGGTTTGTTTTTTTCTTAATTAAAACCCAGTAAATCAACATCAAACTTGGACAATTAGATGGGAGAATCATAGAATGTTAGGGGCAGGAAGGGACCTTGAAAGATCATGTAGTCTAATCCCTGAGCCAGAGAAACTGCAGTCTGATCTTCCCCGTGTAGACTGGCCATGTTGAGTTGAATCAGAAAACATACCTGACAGCATCACATTAGTGCAACTCTCTTACCACTGCTTACATCATTGCTAGCTATAAATCAGTGGAAATCAATCAACTAGTAGAGATCATTAGGGGAATTCTAGACCTGCAGCGTTCTAAAACAATTGGCTGACTGTGTATGACAGAAAGGGACTTTGCTGGTTGGATATGCTGTTTTGAGCTAGAACAGACATAATTCTGTTCAGGGATTTGATTTTTTTCATCTCAATCTGCTCTCAGTGACAGCATTTTCTGAAGTTCAGGGCATGTAGTTGTAATCACTGGCTGCTTCTAGCAGTGAGAATGCTAATGGGGAGAGTTACTGCCAAAGGCTGAGCCACAGAAAGGCTTGCTTAGGCTTGCTCCTTCAGAGATTAGGGTCACTGCTAGATTTTATGTACAACATCAGGGATGCAGTAAATCAAAGGTGGTGCCTGCAGGGAGGAACAGGGCAGGTGACCCTAAACTGACCAACGATGGATTCCATCCCATGGATATCATATTCAGCATAAAGCTGAGGGATCACAAGGGTCAAGCTCTCTTCTTCAATGGCTAGTATCCGAGGAAGACTGCCTTCAGTTCCAACCTTTGTGCTCCTGAATCCAGCCCCTGAATTTGAATCCTGTCTGCCGTTGAGCCCAGTCTGGTGCTTTCTTAGTGGCTGCCCACAGCATCAGTGCTGATGATGCTATGATCACCATCAGGGTTTGGTTTCAATATTGGTTTTGTAACTATATGTATATATGTAATTTTATTGTTACAGTTTTGAATAAAGGTGTTCTAGTTTTTGTTTCCAGTCCATCAGTCTCCCTTATCCCCTTTCTCTTCACTTTAGCAGAAAGACTCTGTCATCTGTGATCCAGCAGTTATCCAGTGCAGGATACCTCTGAAAGGGGAAGAGGGACAGCTGAGATGGAAATGCAATGGTTCATCTGTGGTTAAGACTAGAAGATCACTGACAGCTGAGAAATTGCAGATTGCCAGAGACTCTACAACAGAATCTACAACACCAAAATACTGACCCCAATATGGGAAAGTACAATGAATGTATAGGGTTGGTATAAAGTACCTTGTTCTTGCATAACTAACAAGCAGGTCCTTTGAAACACCATGTGTCATTTTCAAAGACCTAAAGGCAAGATGAGTAGATGAAAGACTTCACTAAGTATTTATTTTCAGTGTTAGAACTGAATTCACCATTAATTTGACATCTCTGTCTACACCTGGTCAATCTTTCATCTACACTTCCCTCTGAAAGAAATGACCACCGGTGGCTTGGCTGGGTATTGTTTCAAGGACTACCTGAGCATTTCTGCTTGCTTTATGCCTGTGGTTGAAAATCATTCACTAGCTCTTCATCTCCTACTGTTTCCTTTTGAAATCTTGCACCTATATAAGATTTATATCAGAAGAGGAAAGGGAAATAGTATAAAAAATAATATTGTTCTTCTTTTGCTTCCGTTATTGCAAAATCATCCTGTTTAGGAAGCACTTCGAGAAGAATCAGAAAGAACCTAATCTGAAGTCAGCAACACTTCTAATTTCATCTATGTTTTTGAGATGAAATTACTTGCCTAAAACCAGTAGCAACAAAACAGCCTGAAATCCCAGAAAATGGATGGGTTCTGGTGCTCTATACATTGAGCAAGTCTCATATCTCTGGTTTTTACTCCTCAGTCATACTCAAAATAAGTGACCCTGTGCATGGCCTGTGAACTATTGAGGCTTGGAAGAACTCCTTGCATGTTCTGCATTCTGGAAACCTGTCAAATTTGTTGAAAAACTTGTTTTCTTACTTAGGAAACATCAATACATTATCCTGTGGATCATTGTATGTTGGAGCTGTGAAGTAAGGGGAATCTGACAAAATCTAATCTCCCTGAAATAAATTAGAACATTATTTTTGGTTGTTATTTTTTAGGTAATTAATGGGTCTCAGTTGTCTGCAGCCGTAGTTACAGCAATTAGTTCAGCTTAGCACTGGTCTCTAATTTCATACATCAATAAATGTTAGATCAGGGCATGATCACCATCAAGAACAGGCATTGTTTACAGCATATCCATCTTCATAAACACTTGACTGTAAACAGAATATCTTTCCATTGAGGCTTGCTTAAAACCATCCATCAGTACGCCTCAGAAATACTGGAAATACTGGGGGGAGGAAAAGCAATAGATCTTCTGCAAAATTAAAAAGCAGTGCAAGGCATCCATTTTCTTCTACTACTAAAGTACCTATGTGAAATAGAAACTCATTTGTGATAGATCTCATATGTTTTTGTCCCAAAGAAGCTGCTGTTTGGAAAGGTAAGGGCATAAAGTGGGGTTAAAATGTGGCAGATGTGTGAAGACTGATGAGGGAATGAGAGAAACTAGAATTTCACAGGAACTTAGTAGGGAAGACGATAGGAATGTAAATCCAGTACTTACCTACAAATCATTAAGAGACAGGATAATGTGGTCTCCAGTCTTACATGAGAGGTGTGAAGAAGGAAGAAATCTGAGGGAACTGTCACTTAGGCTTCCTAATGGAAGACCTTGCTGTGTCTCCACTCTACTCTGACAAGACACTGACTCTACCAATCCTTCCTATAAAGCAGCAGCTACTTCAGCCTAGGAGAAATCCATATTGAAGGTAATGAAGCACCATAGATACCTGGTGCTGGATGCTATATTCCTCATAGATGGCTCCTTGACAGTAGTGATACTAATACAGCACATGGAAAGAAGAACCTTGTACTATGAACATATACACCATTCAGTGGCACTACTGCCACAGACTTTGTTAGTAGGATTTGCTTATTTTCAATTACATTACATGATTAAAAATAAATTTAAAAGTGTGTAGAGAGGACTTAGATATTGTTGGGTTTTTTGTTTTGTTTTGTTTTGTTTTTATTGGACAGGAAGAATATCCAATGTTTAAGGAGATAGTTATTAACAATTAATAGGAGTACATTTCTTTAACTTGCAGATCTGGGACACCACAAAATGCTTCTGATTCTCACAGTTTTGCTGTTTCCCATTGAAAATACCAGTTCAGCTTTGCTTCACAACTTTTTTAATGCAAATAAACTCATTTGGAGACAGGCAGACATCTATTTCCCCCTGAGTTCATTAGACTTAAGTAACCAACCACTCTGGATGTTTCAGCAGGTTCCTATTCCAAAGAGCTGTATTAGGAAGGTTGCTCATTACCAGAAGAGACACTAGAAAAGAGGAAACAGAAAATGCTTATGTACACACAATTTCCTCTCTTTCCTCCTCAAATGAGGAAAAAAAATTGTTAAGCTGACATTTGTGATAATATATTACGGCAGGTGAATCAGGCAAAGAGTTAATTAAAATCTGGGAGTTAATTAATGAGATCCACCACACATTAAAGATCATTACTTCATCTGAAATGAGTAAAATGCACCACAAACTGGTCTCTAATTATTCTCTGGGGTGTTTTGCTGACATGCTACATAAGTCATTCAATGTTAGGGAAATAATCCACTGATCTCTGTATTTATTGAATTGTGCCAAGTTAAGCTGTAGATGGGAGATTCCTCTTTCTAACAGATTTCCTTCCAGCCACCTATTCATCTGTCTCTATCTGGCTCCTTATGTCCCTTAATTAAGTCATTTATGATAATAATAATTTCCAATCTAATTTTAATGGGTTGCTTTCATCTAGCAAACTGAAGAGGTTTTTTTAAATGCCCTCAGACATTAGAGCATGAGCCTTCAGAAAGCTGTCTTTCTGAGCTGCTGGCACTTCTGTTTTGTG
The DNA here is from genome assembly GCA_013399055.1 of Ramphastos sulfuratus. Taxonomy (NCBI): domain Eukaryota; kingdom Metazoa; phylum Chordata; class Aves; order Piciformes; family Ramphastidae; genus Ramphastos; species Ramphastos sulfuratus. The sequence goes on along the minus strand of WBNM01003851.1, from coordinate 50,930 downwards.
GCCATGGGCAAAGTTGGGTCAAATCAATTCCTGAACAGTTGTCAATTGGAACTATAAACTTTTGCAACAAGACCTATCCAATGGCTGGGACATCAGTCAGGAGCTACAATAACCACCTACAGGGATAACTGAGTGCTTAGTAGTCAGTGAATAATGTGTCTTGCCATTAGGCTTTTAGAAAGATTCAGCCCTGAATCAGCATTGATCATCAACAAATGCAAAGTAGATTGACATTTGTCTCTCTGGTTGCGCTAATTCATCCTAGATTTTGCAGGGGAAGCCTTCATGTGCTGGCATAGCAAGGAATTCTATATCACATTCAGATTAATTAAGTCTTGCCTGATGGTTCTTTGTACTGCTTTTCTTCATAAATGCCCTGGAAGAACATTGTCTCAGTTGAAGCTTGACATTTCATGTCTTACCATCACTATCTGAGAGCACTGTACTTTCCCTTTCACAAACATGTTTTTCTACACATCTCCTCCACCTCTGTACCTTATCCAGACTCTGCACCTTCCCTTTGCTCAGCATTACTCTCACCTTCATCTTTAGCCTTTTGAAGCTGTCACCTTTCCGAATCTATGCTGCACTTCCAATTTTGCCAGATGTTTTCCACCCAGGACACTACAGGTCAGGTGCTGTTGGCTGTAAGACTCTGAAGTTGCTCATTTTGTGTTTAGCTTCAGCAGCTAATCTCAGGGCTTTTGGTATGAGTGAAATTGCTTCTTCCTGCAAGTCTTTTTACCTACTATAAGGATCTCTTCAGAAGTCAAATTACAAATCAACAGAGACCAGACTGCTATGATATCTTAAACTGATGCCTGAAGTGAAAAATTTAGAGTAGTATTATGTCTGCTTACGTAGCAAAATTCAGAACAGTTTCTTTTCAATTTCAGTTTCAGGAAATATTTTTATTGTGTTTCATCTAGGAGCTAATAGTTGAAAATGATTGGTGTCTTCTCTGTAGACCAGTGATTTCTTAATCTCAGAAACTGCTGACCTGCTATAAACTTCTCACTGGCAATACAGTGCCCTAAAGAGCAAATGTAAGCCTGCTGTCAGCTGGTGTGCTGCTTTGTGGCTTTTTGAGCATTTTTTAGGCATAGTCCATAAGATGTTCCTCTATGCAGCCCTCATGCAACACAGAAATCCACTGACCATAATTTCAAAACCTGTCCTGTGTGCTGCACATGCTCTGATTAATTGAATAACCAATGCAAATATTACTCACCTTTCATTCAAAAATTGTGATTTAGATCATGAAAACATAATGGAATCAATTTTCAGGTATTATTTGATTTTACTTGTCTCACAATTTCTGTTCTGGTGAATGTGGCCCATTTCTCAGAATTGGATTTTCCCTTTATCAAAGGGAGCTCTGATTGTACCTACTATTTTTGTTCTGCTGCAGAAATCTGAGAGCTTGATTTATTTGAGGAAAGAGAAGATCTAATAAAACATATCAGAAAGGCAGAAGCAGTAATATTTACTAACTAGTAAACATGTACAGTACTGTAGTTGATGGCTCATCTGAACTAGAATCCTCCTTTCATTCATCATTATCTGCCTACCTCCTTCCTGAATGGATCTGATGATGATTCTGTATTAAAATTTCAGACCACGATGAAAATTAATTAAAAAAAAAACCCAAACAAACCCAACCAAACAAAAAAACTCAAAACAAAAAAAAGACCAAATAAACAAAAAAGAGAAGCCAAATTAAAAATAAAAGCAAAGTAAAAGAAGAAAGCAAAGGGGAAAACAACCCCAGACCCTGGAATTGACACTATAGTATATGTTAGAAATTCATACTAATACAGAAGCTATATCCAAACAGAGCTCTTCCCAAATGTATTAAGCAGAGACCTCATGGCACAAATGGTTTGTGGAATCATAGAATCAGATAATGATTTGCATTGGAAGTGATGACCTTTAGAGGTCATCTAGTTCCAACTTCCCTGCCAGGGACATCTCCTCTCCCACAGACATCTTTCACTAGATAAAGTTGCTCGAAACCTCATCCAACCTATGCTTGAACACTTCCAAGAATGGAGTGTCCACAGCTTCTCTGGACAACCTATTCCACTGTCTCACCACACTCATAAAAAAATGTCTTCTTTATATTCCATCTAAATCTACACTCTTTAATGCTAGAATTGTTACCCCTCTTCTGTCACTACAAGCTCTAGTAAAAATCTCTCTGTCTTTCTTATAAACTCCCTTTCTACATTGAAAGGCTGCAATAAGTTCTCTCTGGAGACTTCTCCAGGCTGAACAACCAAGTTGATCTACTCCTGCAATGAATGGCACTTCATCGCTCCAGTCTCTGCCCTGGGAGTCAGGAGCTCAACAGATGTGGGAAGTGCAATTTTCAGTGAAAACTGAGGCAGAAAAATGGAGTACCTCAGCCTTTTTCATGTCAGTTGTCACAAAATTTCTTGTCTGATTTATTGCAAGGGTACATTTTCTTTAATCTCCATTTTTCTGACTAATGTACTGTAGAAGCCCATGCTATTATTCGTGTACCTTGCCAAATTTAGCTCCAGCTGTGCTTGGTTCCATCCTTACACTCCCAGGCAGTATTCTATTTTTATCAAGATACTTGTACCTGCCCATGCATTTCCTTCATGTGTTTCTCTATGATCAGGAGGTCCTTACTCACCTGTGCTGGTCTTCTGCCTTCTGTGCTCAATTTCTTGCAGATTGTAAATGAGAGTTCTTATGCTCTAAGAAAAATGTCTGACTAGCTGCTAGCTCTCTTCTGCTACTTTACTCACGAGGGTAGTTTCCCAGTTCAACTCACATCTTGTCCCAAGATAGTCAAGAGTCAGCCAGGACTGATATATCCAGTCCCAGAAGGGAAGATTCTTCCTGCTCCCACAGTGAAGAAACAGACTCTTTAAAATCAAAAGCTACATTATCCAAGGGGTTTAGCAGTTGAGGTTGTTCAAAGGATTTAGTACTTCATGATGGTTGATTTACAATCAATTAGGGATAAAGGAGGAAGAAATAGCTCCCAACCATAATTATACAAGCTTCTACGGCGTGTGTCGATTATTATCTTCCAGTATGAACCACATCCCCAAATGATGAAGCAGCAGATGAAATGCAGGTTTTTATATCAGATCACACACACACGTGAGAAAAAAAGTATTTCAGTCAATTTTAACATCACTATTTCCATCAGTTATGCTTCTAATAATATAACAGGCTCTTAAAATCATGATGGTTCCATTGTATTGGAGAAAGCTGCTGAAGGCTATTAGAGGCAGCAATGACATCTCTAGTTTGGGAAGTTCCTTCAAGGCAAGTCATCATAGATTGAAATACTGTTCTAGAGGAGTATGAACCAATTCTTGCTCTATTCTTGTACTTGATCCTAGGAAAATGCTGTAGGTCACTCTCAGGCACAGGAAATGTGTTAGGCAGATCTTTGGTCTGACCTAGAGCAGTTGCTCTCATACTATACTCTTTTTTACTAACTACCTGTGTGAAGATTGGCTGCAGCAGTGAAAGCCAATAGCTGTAGAAGCTAGGACTCTGAAAGGTGACAGAAGAATGCTCAGAAACTGCAGAGGTGGATCATCTCTGCATATGAATGTAAGGCAAGCATGAGACTTCAGTATTCACTCTTCCATATGTGAATGTCAGTCCAGCCATTGGAGGTGGCTGAACATATAGTCCTTGAGCTACTTATTTCCCTGGTGATACAGCAATGCTACATCATGGTACATGAAACTACATGACTCCCCATGGTAGGATAACATCAAGCAACACTGCAGCTTGCCTTTTAGTTTTTCAGTTAATAGGGATGGGTCATGTTGCTCTTGACACATAGAACCATTCTTTATGGAATGCAACATTTCTTCAATATTCAAAAAGGAACAAATTAAAGATTATTATAATTTTGTATGAATGAAGACCGAAACCATCCAGTACTGCTGGACAACATCCCAAAACAGCTCTTTGATGTTACTGTGCTATCCTTATCCTGAGCTCTGTCTCAGTCTCTCGGCTTTAGCTGCACACTGTATGTCCATAAGTCCTCTAGCAGCTCACTAGCAAGTGAATCTTGCCCAGGCAATGTGAGTCCTAAATACCTTACCACAGAAATAGTGACATCATTTATTACCGGTGCCAAGAGGAGACATAAGTGAAGTCACTCAGCTTCTGCAACATTTTCTGTTCTCATGCAGCTGATGAGGGAAGAAACAGTTGTCTCTGAAGATGCCTCAGAGAGACAGGATATAAGGAAAATATCGCATCACTCCCTTCTCCTTCATATTTTCATGCATCTGGCTGTAATCATCCTTGTATCTCCAGAACTATTCTTAAGTGGTAGCAACTGCACACTCAGTACATGAAGAACCATTCAACCATGTTTATTCTGGAAGCATCTCCCCATTTTATGGGTTTTGCTTAAAGCAAACTCTTTTATACTTTCTGCAATTCCTTTCCAGATCTCTTCCTTTTCATTTCATGAGCATGCAGAAGGTGCATGAAAACAGTCATAATGAGCCTGGATGAAGCTTCATGTACCTTGATGGTAGCTAAAAGGAAATATTTCAGGAAAAACTGTGGAAGAGCCATAAGCACATAATGATAATGTCCTCAGACTGTCCTTTTCCCAGGATCCAGGCACCCAAATTAATGGTTGTTTGATTTATTTCACATCTAGTTAAAAACAAACAAACAAACAAAACACAGTCTTTCATAGTATCATAGAATTCTTTTGATTTGAAACTACCTTGAAGATCATCAAATTCAACTATTGACCTAATATCCCTATGGTCATTAAACCATGTCCAGAAATGCCATGCCTACATGTTTTTTTAACATCTCTGGGGATGGTGGCTCCACCACCTCCATGGACAACATGTTCAATGCCTGACCATTCTTTCAGTAAAAAAAAAAACTAAATCTCTAATATTCAATCTAATCCTACCCCAGTGCAACTTGAGGCCATTTCCTCTCATTCTATTGCTTGATACTAGGGGGAAGACACCAACATATACTCTAATTTCACATAGTTGTAGAGAGCAATGAGGTCTTCCTGGGACAAGAGATCCAGTTTTCCTACAGCTCATGCAAGCCAAGTTCTGATTCATCATAGAAATTATTGTTGACAATACAAAATGGGTCTCTGCTTTCTGCAAACACTTTTTTTTCCTTTCTTCTTTTTAACGTTTTTGCCTTTCAGCATGGCAATTTTTGATTGATCCAAAGCACCTCGTAAATCACCAGCTGCTCAGAATCCATCTGTTATCAAAACTCTCAATGCTTAATTTGCAACAAAATCTATTTGTCTTCCAAATTTACCTGCTTCCTTTCAGTTCCTTCTCTTTCCCTGTCTTATTTCCTTTTTTTCTTCTAATTCAAATACGGCTCAAAGCATGAATTACTCACAATCTTCTCATCTCTCACATCTTTACTTATCAAATTGAGGCACAGCTCTTCCCAAGTGCAATGGTTTGTAAACAGTGCCAATTAGACTTCTCTTCTGTTCCAAACCTGGGACAGAGAAGAGAGAGGGAGTGAGAGATGTGCTGCATCACAAATGGGACTTACTAAATTACGCATGCCAAGGCTCAACGAAAGTCTTATCAAACCAACTCAGTGAGGGGAAAGAAAGCAAGCTAATTATCAGGCTGCACCAGTAAATCAAAAGGAGCAGCCAAATGTATTTTAAAGTCAGATAATTAAGCCATAGCCTAGTAACAGGGGATTCCTGCCTGCATATTCAAGACTTTTTTAACCTCAGATTAAAGGCAAAAAAGTAGTGGCATATGTAAGTTATCTTTATTATTTTGTCCTCTAGTGAAGAAAAAAAAAAGTCACCATAATATTGCTTGAGTGCTTTGCAAAGAGAAGACAAAATGCAACCTGATATCTGACAGTTATTAAGTGAGTAGTTCTGGCAGTCATGATGGGAGAATTAGACAAAATACTTTCTTCTGGGTATTCTTTGATCTAAGACAATGTTTCTGGTGCAAGGGACATAGAAAACCCCAGTTTGCACACCAATGTATCGAGGTAAAGCTGCTCCTAAATCACTTAAACAATTGAAAATATTTCTCACTGAACATCACTGCCCCTATTTGTGAATGTAGGTATTTTCAGTCCAACCTTTCACTCTGGATTTTAATTCCTTCTTATGGGACATCAGGAGAAGACGGAGACTAAGAATAAGAAATAACAGCCCAGAGAAGAGAGATTGAACAGTGCTTGTAGGGGATATTCCTTCTCTTCTGTTTCTCAGAGCCATCACTTCCTTAGTGTGGATATGTAAGAATACATGTGACCTCCATGTGCACCCCACAGTCCACCCAAGCATGTACAGTAGAGCTGTTGTGTTCATGAGAATAGGACTGAAGCCTAAGTCCAACGTGTCTTGGCAACACTGGTCACTTTTCTTATGTATTTCTGCTTTCTTGTCCAGAAGGCTATGCTAGTGTCATACAAGCCTTGGAGAAAAATATTCACTGAATAGATTGTAGATTTGCAGCCTAAGATGTTGCAACAAATACTTAGATAGAAACATGTTTTTGCATTTCTTTATTTTGAATGCTTCTTCCTTTTTTTTTTTGTCCTCCCCAACTTTCTGCACTTTCCAAGACATCAAGTTTTACCTCTTCATATTTAACTGAGGATAGAAAATGTCCAGTGTGGATACTGGTGAAGCTCCTGAGAACTGGACATTGCAACACAAGGCCTGAGAAAACAGTTTTTAAAGCAGAATTCAGATCATAAGTGTGACCACCTTTCAAAACTGCTTCTCAAAATTGGCAAAAAAACATTTAGCAAGGGACTTTTCTATATTAAAAAAAAAAAAAAACAACCAAAAACAAAAAAACCCAAACAAATAAAAAAAGGCATATAAATGACTAGATCATAGAATCATTAAGGTTGGAAAAGCCCTCTAAGGTCATCAAGTCCAGCTCTCAAACCAACACTACCGTGACCACTAAACCACATCTTGAAGTGCCCCATCAAAACATGTTTTTAATACCACCAGGGATGGTGACTCCACCACTTCCCTGGGCACCTTGGTCCAATGCTTGACCACAGATGACCTAGTTAATTTAGCAGCTTAGCATCAAATTATGTCTCTTTTTTCCCTTCTACAAGTTATACTTATGCATAACTGAGAACATCTAGAAATGGGTTCACATTATAATATGTGGAATAAAACACATTCTGTTATAGTCAGAACACAGAGTCCTATTAATTAGTTCCATAAGGGTAGAGGAGATGAAAGATAACCTTTGATATGAATCAAAATACAAGTAGTACTTCGCTTTCACAGTAACCACACCAAACGTGTGGTTTNAACCTTGGTGATACTGTGAAATCTCTGGACAGGCTAAAAACAAGCAGCAGCCATAAAGGTGATTTTGAGTTCTGCTTTGTAAAAAATGGAGTTTTAAAGTTATACCTTGTGACTTCAAAAATAAAGATAAAAATTCCCACCAGTATAAAGGTGCCTGAGGATTTTCTATGACCGGTAAAGGGAATTGCTCATGGTAAGGCTTTCTTCTTCATTAGTCATGGATAGCTTGCTATAATAAAAGTTTTAGATTTTTATCACTGACAACTGAATTTAATCCTCACCCATGCTAGCTTCAGGACCTTATAAATTAAGCCCCACTCCCACCAAAACCACATTTTAAAAAATAAAGAAAATAGTTTCAGCTCTAGTTGTGGTCATATTATAAAGACCAGTTCCTGGGAAGTATAGTTTTCTCTGTGTTAAGGAGTTGTGTGGAGAATTAAATGTAGATTTCCAATTCTATTCATTCTCTGCCACTGATTTCTGATTTCTGGCTCTATGACAAAGCATTTAAGTGCACAAAAAATAAGAGGAGGCTACCCAAGTGAAGTTAAAGTTTGCCAGTGCAAAATCTCTCTATCATGTCAAGTGGACCTTGCACAAGAGCACAAAGAAGTGGCTCCTAACTCAACAGAACTATCTAGACTGCAGAGAGGTCTTTTCTACATGTGCAATTAGAATTTTTTGTCACTTTGAAGTCAAAGAGTGAACCTTTTCAAAATTGAAAAATGCCGAGATGAAGAATCTACATCTGGTGTTTAACCAGTCTCCCTCTATTCTTTTTCTATTTAATGTTTAACTTAGAATTTCTGTGTTTCAGTTTGTGTCCATAGCCTCTCATCCTGTCACTTCAAACAAAATCTGGAGAATTAGTTTCTAGATTTAGCCCCCTAAAATACATCTGATTGCATGTGAAATATGAGCAGGGTTCCGTAGTGAGGACTGCAATTAATTTCTGGTAGTCTGCACTACCACTTTGATAAAGATCCTTTTACTGGATTTTTTTTCTCTGCTTTCTGAGGTTTCTTTTTTTCTCTTTTCCTTATTTTTATTTTTAATATTGAGATCATAAAGGAAAAGGACAAGCTTGACTCTGATCCTTGTGTTCTTTTTCTCAAAGAAAATGCCTGAATATCCCCTGAGTTTAGAGGACCTAAATATCCTTAAATATAAAAGATCTTACTACTGCCAAGATAATTTTGTCTACAGATAGGAAGTTCTTTAACTGACAAGACAAATGTTGTAGACAAAGGCAAATAGAGCTCAGTAGAAAGAGAAAGAGGTCATAGCAACAAAAGGCACTTGCTGAATTGCTGTAGGGAAGAGGTTACAGGGAATGAGAGAGTTGTCTTTTGTCTGAATTCACTTTAGTTGGCACTCCTGAAACTAGCTTTGCCTTCCAATCCCATAAGCAAGGCTATGATTGTGTCTATATATCTGTGAAATTTGTGCTCTACACACACAAAGGTTTGTATCTAGATTTTGCATAACAAAACCATTTTCATAGCACAAGAACTTCTGATGTTAGCCACTAATCTTCCTCCTAGATTCTCCTCTTCTCTCCCCACTTGCTGCTCCTCTGCAGCAAACTGCTGAGGAGTCTGCTGAAGTAGTCACTGATGATCTGTCCACCAATAATACACGTTTTCAAGGAGGAGAACAGGAGGGGAGGAGACAGTAAGAGACATCAGTTTTAAACATGAGTTCAAATACTGTGAAACAACCACTTTAATTGTGTTTAGTTGTCATCTGTAGTATAAGAATCAGTATCACGAGGAAAGGAGAAATGAACAAGAGCAATTCGTAAGTATTTTCACCGTCCAGGCTTTAGTTCAAGAAGCAGAGGGCAGGAAATTTGAGTCCTTGACAGGAAAATATAACATTGCTCATTGATCAAATGGCTTCCCTAAATTTCCCCAAAAGAAGATAGACAGCAGAAATTTTACTTTGCAGCACAAACCTTTCATGACATGGTGCTGTATGCACAGTTTCATCCACTGTTCATTAGGGGGGAAAAAAGACAAACAGAAAGAAAAAAAACAAAAACAAAAAACAGCCAAGAAAGTCTTTCAAGACATCAAAAGCTCTTCACCTGATTGTTCCACATAGAGATATAACCAGAAAATGAGAAACCTTAAAACTTAGCTTGTTTTAGCACTACTTTAAGTGGCAAATCCCTAGTCTGAACTGCTGCCCCCACATTCCTGGCGAGTGAAATCTCACATTGGGTTCAGGTTTAAAAAACTTAGGGACCCAAGTGTTAATCATTTTTTAAAAGTTCAAGAATGAGTTAAGGACTTGTGCAGTCATAATCCCAGAGAAAATCCTGATGCTGGAAATGATCCCTATCACAACTCCAGCTAAAGCACAAAGATTTTGTAACAGAGTGGAGCAAGCTCTGTTATCAGCTTGGATGGTTACTCAGCTCCTACTCTTTGCACACACTTAGCATCCTTCCAGAGGGATTCACAGTTAAAAAACCAAAATCAAGCACCACTGAGATGGACTATTTTGAACTACAAGATAACATAATACCTATGTGATGGAGCCACCAGCTAGATGGAGGCATCCAAACCTTTATTCAAATTATAAATAACAATTCAGAGCTACAAGGCACAAAAGACTTATGTCCAGGAAAACATTTTTCAAAGCGATAGCATAAAAATAATGAACCCAGAGAAAATGAAATTTGAAGTTGAAGAAAAAACAGAGGGGAATATAACAAGGAAGTGTCACAAGGATGTGAGATTCTAGTTAAAATAGATAGCAATTTTAAAATAGTTTAAAGTTGTATGAGAAAAAAACATAATGATGGGGAAAAAAAGGAAGAGCAATAACACAAAGTAACAGCTGTGGACATAAAATTAATGTTTGAAAAGTAATCATATGCTTAGACTTTACATTGAAAGAAGGTCTATTTCACAAGTGATAATACATACTCAAAGAATATTCACCATAGTATCTATGCTGAGGTCATGGACCGAAAACTTCTTTCTGCCTTTAATTGTAAGTGGGATAACAAAGCTGTAAGGCATGGTTTAACACTCCTCTTTTCACCTCCTGTGAAGGTATTATCTACCTGCTGTGTGATGCCTAGCAGAATTTTCAGTATTTAGTAGTGATTGGTTTGGCTTGGTAGAAACAATAGATAAGCATGAGTTTGGCTCATCAGTGGATGCTGCACTCATGTGGGATGAGGGACTCCTAGCATCCACTTTGAAACATTTCCTAGAATTACAGAATCATCAAATAGTTTCAGTTGGAAAAGACCTTTAAACTCATCAAGCCAAATCAATAACCTAGCACTGCCAAATCACCTTTAAACCCATGTACCCAAGCACCACATCTATATGTCTTTTCAATCCCTCTAGGGATGGGGATCCCACCACTTTCCCAGACATCCTGTTCCAGGGATTTAGAACCCTCTTGCTGAAGAAATTCTTCCTAATGTGCAACCTAAAGCTCCTCTGGCACAGCTTGAGGCCATTCCCTCTTGTCCTTACACTTATGACAGGAGAAGAGACCAACATCGACATCACTACAGTCTTCTTTAAGGGAGAAAGTAGAAAGCAAGAAGGTCACCCCTCAGCCTCCCTCTCTCTAGACTAACCAACCCCAGTTCTCTCAGCTGCTCCTCACAAGACCTGTGCTCCAGACCTTTCACCATTTTTGTTGGTCTTGTCTGGGTGCAACCCATCACCTCAATGTGCTTCTTGTAGCGAGGTACCCAAAACTGAACCCAGTATTCAATGTGTAGTCTCTCCAGTGCTGAAAACAGAGGGACAATCCCTTCCCTAGTACTGCTGGCCACACTATCTCTGATACAGGCCAAGATGCCATTTGCCTTCTTGGACACCTGGGCACACACTTGCTCATATTCAGCCAACCATCAATCAACACCCCAAATCCTTAATAATTTCTTCCTCTGGTGAAATTTTAAAAGTCAAACCAGCCCATGCTCCCAGATATCCCAGAGATATTGCCAGTGCCATGACTGTCCTCCTGGCAGCGCTAAGTAACACACGTGAAGAACAAAGAGGCAAAGAACTGAAAATACATGTCTATGTTTTGTTTTTCCTCTTCTCTATCTTCCTTGCTTCAGATATTCTTTTCTGTGTCCCATGTTTGAAAGTATCTAGATGCATGTTCATCTAGTAAAGCTCAGACATCTTCCACTGAATTTGCTCTTTTGTGGAGCTGAGAAATATTCCTTCCAGTTGGACAGAAACTGCTTTGTGAGATGGTTCTTCCCAAGAGAGAGATTTGGAAACTTTATCTGTCTACTTAGTGCTTGTAAAGGCTAAGTATTAGATGCTAAGCACTTAGTCCTTATTAATGCAAAATTCTTGATTGAAACACTGGTCCAATATCTCTAGAAAACAGAAACTCAAGGTCTGAATTAAAGCTTTAAGAAAGGTACCTACATGAACGTTTTTTACTTCAGGAGCAGGGAAAACTTAGGTGGTAAATATCACAACAGATTCCTTTAGATTTATTACATTTTTGGAAAGTTCCACTTGAAGTAAGATGACAAAATGACATAAACTGGTTTTGTAAGATATTTGACTTTCAAAATCATGGCTGCTGTTGTAAACAGAGTGGAAAAATTTGAGGTGATATTTGTGTCACTCAAGCAGTTTTCTACTAAGAATGTTGCAGGGTCAAAGTCCTTAGACTGGTGAACATCTAATTTATGTCATGGATTAGCGATGGTCTTCCTTATCATCAACAACAATCTAAATAAAGTTTGTCTTCATAGACGTCAAAGCATATAATTTTGTTAGACATCATTGACCATCAATAACAAAAAAAAAAAGAGAATTGGCTATGGAAGTGGCCCACGTGCAAGATCTAATCTGTTAAAAAATGACAGGTTGTACTGGTAAGAAAGAATCAGAAACATGTTAAAGATACCAAAGCCAAAATCAACATATTCAAATCAACCTTTAACAGTGATCAGTGTATGATAGCTTCTATGACCATAGAATCATAGAATCGTAAGGTTGGAAGGCACCTCAAGGATCATCTAGTTCCACCCCCCTGCCATAGGCAGGGACACCTCCCACTAGTACAGGTCACTCAAGGCCTCCTCCAACCTGGCCTTGAACACCTCCAGGGAGGGAGCAGCCACAACCTCCCTGGGCAACCTGTGCCAGTGGCTCAACACCCCCTCTAGAAAGAACTTTCTCCTAACATCCAGTTTCAATCTCACCTCTGCCAGTTTAAACCCATTGCTCCTTGTCCTGTCATTGCAAGCCCTTGTAAATAGTCCCTCCCCAGCCTTCCTGTAGGCCCCCTTCAGATACTGGAAGGCTACTATAAGGCCTCCTCAAAGCCTTCTCTTCGTCAGGCTGCAGAGCCCCAAATCTTGTAGCCTGCCCTCATAGGGGAGCTGCTCCAGCCCTCTGGAGTCATGTTGCTTTAAATGTTCTCTGTGTCATCTTTGCATTTGTCACTTTGACAACAATTTAGATTAGATTAAGCCTGAATTAATATACATGAAGTCCAGGCAGTTATTAGGTACGAAGTGTTTCTGGTATAGAGGATTAATTTAAAGAGCAGCAATGTACGTGCCAACATAATTAACAAAGTAATGACATCATGCCAGCTAGTACTTTCCTCCAGTGAGAATTTTATGCTGGTGCATTTCACTGTGGAAAAACTAATTTACTGCATGTCTCCAACAAGCAACAATAAAGCTCATATCTATTTACAAATAAATCTTTGAAGAAATAAAATGCTTGGGAAATTGCAGGTAATGGTTTTCCATTCTTGAGTGCATATTCAGGGCTATGATTTAGAGATTACCATGGCCTTCCAAAAATAGCTCTCCGAGTGGAGCAGCAGTTGATCAGCTACAACAATAACTGAAGCATCATCTCTGCAGCAGGGTCTGAGGTAGCAGGAATGTTTTAGAAAATACAGAACAGTCATTGCTTCACAGTGGTCATAGGTGGTGGTCCACAGAATCATAGAATCGTTGAATCATTAAAGTTGGAAAAGACCTCCAAGATCACAGAGTCCAGCCATCAACTTTATATCACCATGCTTACTAAACCATGTCCTGAAGTGCTGTGCCTACATGTTTTTTGAGCAGCTCTAGGAATGGTAACTTTGCCACCTCCTTTGGTAGCCCATTCCAATCCCTGACCACTCTTAGTAAAGAAATTATCAGAGAATTGTTTTGCTTGGAAGAGAACTTTAAGGTTATCAACTTATCAGCAAACTTTTTCTTAACACAGGTGATGGAAATAAAGATGCAGAGTTCTCAGTAAAGTCAGACTGAGGTTTTTAAATGAATGAAATATCTAAAGTAACCCCAAGGGTTGCTAGACTAGATTTACATGATGATACCCATGAATGTAACAAATATGATTTTTTTTTTTTTATCTAGCATATACATAACTCTTCAATTTACCTTGTAAAGTGACAGTACATTTACTTATTTGAAGTATAGGCATAGGGTATTTGAGTATGAAACCAGTATTTTAATCAGAATAATATTCTTGCTCACCATAACTCTGGTATTGCACAGACATAACTGCCTTGGGTAACTGAGTTCCTCAAGTAAGTATCACCTTTTATTAACAGAAAAGATGATTGTAAGTGAGTCCTTTCAGTTTTATAAATTATTTACAATTCTTAATTACTCTTAATACAACCATTATATGCACCACAGATATGCACAGCACACACAAAGATTAAATTTCAAGCCATTTCTAAGATGTTGATGAGGTAAAGCACTATGCTGTCTTCATAGGTTTATTCTTTATTTCCTCACTATATTGCTGTGAAACTTGGCACCGCATCTGTCCTTAGGAAAGTTGCCATGAAACGAGAATTAAGGGGTGCTTAGGAATTAAGAACTGACTTTAGCATGCCCATGGAATCAATAGCCCTCTGAAAATTCATCCAAGGAAATAATTTGATGTTTTGCATTTATTGCTGCTGAAGGAATTATGCACTGAATGTTCCTTAAGACCACCTATAACATTCAAACTACAGAATTCACAAGTCCCTCGTTGGGCTGAATCTGCATGAGGAGTGGTGGCCTGTGAAATCGGTGTTCAGATGTGGTACACCTCAAACAGACAAGCTCACAGTGCTGTTTCTGCTTGCAGTGGATACATTCTGCCTTCAACATCTGTGGTCTCATAGAAGACTTCTGGAGGAACATTAAGAGTTCTTGCTAAAGGAAGTCCTGAAAATGGCTGTGTTCCTACCTGCTGCTTTGTAGATAGTTTATCCCATGGCATGAACCTCCTTAGAGGCACCTTACTGCTGGCAAACTTTGCTTCTTAATTTGTCTTCAATACTTCCTAAACTGATAGTAATGAGCTTAAGAAGTTGCCAGGGAAAGAAACAAGGAAACTGTGTTTCTGGATCAGTGCCAAGGTAAAATGGTGATGTGCATGTTATGGATAAAAAACATCTACATAGATATATGGAGGAAATTAAATACATAATTCAAGAGAAAATGTTCTTGGAGGAAAAAAAAGAGGCACTGAGACTGGATGTTCATTATTTCTAGTTCATTAAAAAATTATTGTTACATTTTATTCTTCTTATAGATGAAGATTCTAAAGTACTTCACATGCATTAGCAAATTAACTTTCCCAGCATTGCAGGCAGAAAGTTAAGGACTAATATCTGAACTACATGCATGGAGAAAGAGACTGTAGATTCTTTCTTGGAACTCCTATATAAATACATATATATAGGCCCCATATATATATATATGGAAATCATTATATATAGAACCATAAAATTGTTTTACTTGGAAAACAACTTTAAGACCATCAAGTCCAACCATTAACCAGAGCACTGTCAAATCCAACATTAAACCATGTCCCTCAGCACCATATCTACACATCTTTTCAATACCTTGAGGGATGGTGACTCAGCCACTTCCCTGGGCAGCCTGTCCCAGGGCTTGACAAAACTTTCAGAGAAGCTTTTCATAATATCCAACCTAAACCTCTCTTGGTACAACTTGAAGCCACTTCTTCATGTCTTAACACGTGTTGTTTGGGAGAAGAGACCAACTCTCACCTCACTACAACCTTCTTTCAGGTAGTGGTAGAGAGCTAGAAGGTCACCCCTCAGCCTCCTCCTCAGGCTAAACAACCCCAGTTCCCTCAGCCATTCTTCTCCAGACCCTTGACCAGTTCTCTTGATCTTCTTTGGATGCACTTTAGTATTTCAATGTACATTTTGTAGTGAGAGGTCCAAAACTGAGCCCAGTATTCAAGACATAGCCTCACCAGTGCCAAGTACAAGGTAACAATCACTTCTCTGGTCCTGCTGGTCATGGTGTTTCTGATATGTTGGAGTTATCTTTGTTAATAACCAAGATGCTAAAGACTTGTTTTGTAATCCCCCATAGCTTTGGTAAAAATTTTTAAAGAACATTGAAGCAGGTAATACTTTTTAAACCTTTGTTTTCATGTGTCTGAAGATTCAGCTATCCATCATTTATATGTGAAGATATTCTCTAAGTTATCAGAACTAGAAATGCCTTTTAGTTCTTATTTTACTTCCCTAGATGTAGATGCCTTTATATTTGATGATACAGGATAACTTTGTCATTTTTTTCTGGAAAATTTTAGCTTTGACTAACTATATATGTATATGAAAAATAATCTGGAGCTACCAGCCACTTTTGCCAGAAATTGCAAAATAATTAAATGCATTTTTAACTTGCAAATGTTCAGGCTTTTCCCACAAGACACTGAAAAGTTACTGAAACCAAACTGATATATGGCAGTGAAAATTTGTATTTTATTGAAATTTTAGTTTTCTGTCAAAGTTCAGGCACAGAATGCATAACCTGTTCTGCTGAGGACACAGGACAGTTTTGGTACAGGTATGGGCTTTGCGTGACTTCACTGAACAGCGGTGGGACTGCAGAGGTCACAGCCTTTTTCACTGTTACAATGTTGTATTTTTAAATGCAGAATTAAACTTCCACATGCTAAACCAAAGATGATATGAAAAAAATAATTCCACCTTCCAACTCAGAGAAGCAGGAGAATTTTGCTCATCTTCAGCATTCCCTTAGGTATTAAATGTAAATAAGAAATAAATAAGATGCCTTACAAGGCTAACCTGAACAAAGAGGGTTTTTTTTTTTTTTTTTTTTTTTGTGATGGTTATTATTAACCAAACAGACTGCTATTGGGGAAGATCCTATCTATGAATAATGAAAGGTCTCCTTTTGTATTCAATTTCTAGATGTTTTGTGATTAAATGGAGGTTGTTCATGAAATAATAATAAAAAAACGCTGACAGTGTAAATCAACCAGAACCAATCTTCTGCTTTCCCAGGCATTACTGTAAGAAAATTAATTCTCTGCACCCAGAAACAATCCCTCTATATCAAAGTAAATTGATAAACTGTGTTTCAGCTCCTGTGTAATTAGAAATAATGGTTCCCATTCTGTTGAGTGAATGGCAGAAGTAGGGCTGATGGGTTGCCATTGTCTGTTGGTGAGATACGTGCTTTGTGTTATCCCCAGCATGTACTTCCTTGCCATAGGAAATCTCAAAAAGTAAAGCAGCACCTTTTTATCTGGCCTTTTTGAGAGCACTTGACCTTCAAACTCTGCAGTTCCCTTCCCTGTGACACAAGGGAGAGTGTTGTGCTGGTCACATCACTGAGGAGGGCTTTTCTCTTGTACATCAAGACATGGTTAGAAGGCATGAGCCCAGAGGAACAGCAAGGTGTTTCTACCTCCTTCCCACATCCAACCCTCAGCCAAAGACAAATTGGACAGAAAATTAAAGCACCTACTAACCTGTAGGTTTGCACATATACTTGTGGAGCAGGAGAAGGAATATGGCCTTATGCTTCCAGTGCATCAATTCTAGCTGATCTGAGACAGAAAGGGGATTGCTGTGCTCACTATTGGTGGTCTCAGAAATCTATGATGATTTCTGGTATTTGTGTGCATGCGTATTGAAGCAGATGCTGAGGGAGTAAGTTTACTTGTATCTCATCTTCAGCATTGAAGCCCATATGATGTGGGATACTGACCAAAGCAACTTGGATGATTTGTCTGGGTAAGTTTCACAAGCCCATGTGTCACATGCTCACTTCATCCTTTTCATCTGGGCATTTAGAAAAAGTAAACAAATTTTGTAGAATGTAATTCTGTTTTTAGAAACCAGTCAGCTTTCCTTCTCTATGTCTGATTCTCAGAAGGCTTTTTGAGCAGTCAATAACAGAGAACTTTTACTATTCTAGAAATGAAGGCTTAACATCTGAGGGACATTTGGTAACAAAATCTATGGGAAACCTATGGATCCTAAATAAGATTGAGGTTGTAAATCTTCACTAAACCACTCACTCAGCTAGTAAATTCTGGCATGAGGATGGGGAGTTTGGACTGGGTCTTTACTTTTTAGTTTCCTTGTAATATGGTAAAGTACATTTATGGGACTCCTTAAAGCCACAAAGGCCTTGTATGTAGTAATGGGATTGTAGTAAAACTTCAAGGTGTATTTCCTCCTACTTTTCCCCACTGTTCTTCAGTTCATTTTGGTTTGTGGATTCCTGAATATTTTGCAGTAGAGTCTGTGTCATTTTAAGGATGAACTAGATGATCCTTGAGGTCTCCTTCCAACCTTACCATTCTATGATTCTATGATTCTATGTCTGACATATAGATTGTCACATGGCAAAATATAATCTGAAACTCAAAATACCCTATGGTTTTTTTTTAATGTTATCTCAAGTAGTCATCTTCAGACATGGTCTCTTAGAAGCTGTCAGCTAAAGTTTACAAAAAATGCTTGCAAGCCACTGCTAATTGAGTATTATTTTTTTATTCAGAAACATCTGGATATACATATTCTTGTTTTTATACAACTGGAAAAAAAAATAAAAAGAAAATCATATTGTTACAAACTTTAGACCAAAGACTGAAAGACTGCTATTTTTATAGTAGCATTGAAAAAAGTTGAAAAAAACCCCAACCTTTCAATTGTATGTGAACAAATATAGTATATGATTCCTGTAATTTATGAGACTCCCCAGGCTACAGACTACACTTCAGAAGTGGTAGTCTACAGTCAGCATTGATATGGCCTTACCTCAAGTACTGGGTGAAGTTTTGGGCTCCACAGTACACAGAGAAGAGGCAGCAAAGGTGATGAAAGGACTAGATGGCACGCCTTTATGGGAACCAGTTGAGGATAGTATATTTATTCATCTTAAAAGAGGAGACTAAGGGGTCTGTTCATTGCTTTCTACATCTTTCTCACGATGGTCAGCAGAGATGCAGGTTCTGATTTCCTCAGTGATAGGACATGAGGCTTAGAGCTACATTTGAGTAAATTCGGATTAGATATTAGGAAAAATTTCTTCACTGAAATCTTGGTCAAGAGCAGGAATAAGCCTCATGAGAAAGTGATATTAAGCCAATTAATATTCAAGAAGTATCCACTGCTTTGGGCAATACTCTTAGATGTGTAACTTAACTTCTAGTGCCTTAGCAGTGTCAGAAATTAGATTTGGTGATCCCTGTGGATTCCTTCCAGTTCAGGATAATCTATGAAAAAAATGTATGAGATCTTTACCTTGAGTAGCTTTGTGTTTCTGTTGTCAAGCTGCAGTTCTAGTCTGTTCTTTGAAACCTTTGGCATATTGTCGATCAAGCTATCAGCTGGATAGAGTTTTCCTGCAAATCAGGATATTAACAGGCCTACAGATAACAATTTCCTACCAAAACCTTCAGCTGTAGGATCAGAGCTGCAATTCTTCCCAATGCTGGTGTTGAAATAAGCAAAGCAGACAGCAGATTGGAGAGGAGAGGTAACGGAGAAAAGCTTTTTAGATACATTGTACTGTAAGTTTTCTGTTTCCATTTGAAGCTGAACCAGCCCTGTCTCTGACCTTATCTTCTCTATCTGGGAATTTAGATGATGAACAGATGAGATGGTTGCATAAAGCTATAGTTCTAACAACTTGAAGAGAAATTTTGACAGGAACTAGAAGTTAGTTTATACACAACAGACCTCAAATATGGCAGCTGAGGCCAATAATTTAACAATATCATCAAGTCTCTGGGAGCTAAACATATCCAATAAAGGACACTAAGATTTAGGTTGTGACTTTCACTTATAGTCCAAGCACCAAAGATGTTCCTTTGTGAGATGAAATAAAATTCCTGAGATTTAGTGTTTTAAGCTGAAGAAACTTGCTGTGAGGATTTCTTAGGCTGTGATAAATACAAGCCCATTAGGTTTCTGCTGGTGTCTAGGAGAGATTGACTGATGATGTACAGCATAATGGAAAGCTGGCTAATCAATACTGTGCTATTTTTCAATTTAACTCTATTAATTGTGCACACTGTTTTCATTCGTGTCTGAAAGAGAAGTAAACAGGTGTGAACATCGATTCCTGCTAAATAACAACATTATGGAAGAACATTATTTAGCTACGTCTCAGCTCCTTGCTATTGTTCTACGAAGTCAGCATTATGTAGAGGCCTGTCCTACTCATTACCCATGAAAATGAAGACTTGCTAGCTGTGATGTCCATCATGCTCTGATAACATGGCAGCATTTCCATCTATCCATGATGGCTGAGTGATCAGGACAGGTAACAAGGTGGAAAATTAGGCCATATCTCAATGAGTAGTCATCACAGAGGAAAAACTCATCCTTTCCAACCCATGGAAAACAATCCCAGCAATTTAGAAGTGATGGTCTCCTTTCCTTCAGAAGGCAGCATGATATAGCAGTTAGAGAAACACCTGCTGATAGATTCCTTCCAGCCCTTTCTTAGTGCTTGTTGAGAAGTGCACAGCACGTCATTATTTGCAGACTATCCTCTTTCCCCCCACCCCAATCCATTATAGAAGTCAGAATACAAAGACGGGACCACAACCCATACTCATAACCAAAGTTAAGGGCAGGAGAAAACTCCTGAAGATAGGCTTTTGACAGGTGAGGTTTGACAGGTCAAATCTCACATTTTTAATGAGATTTGTGTACCTGAACCCCACATCAATCACTGATACATGAGCTTTTGCTTCACTCTAACCTCGCTGACAGTTGCTTCATCACAGCTCCAGCTCGCTACCACCTCCCTGTGCACCAGATGGGTCGCAGTCATTATCCGCAGTGTGGCACTGTCTCACTATCAGTCAAAGATACACAGCAGATTCGTTATATTATGACTTTTAGGATGTGAACTAATGAGGTGTCTTGAAAATGTCATCTAAGAGTCCCCATATTTCCATTTCGTTGCCTTGGGGCTATAATGTGAGTCTCCAAAGCCATTTATGCAAAGAGGATTCATAATGTTTGAGAAAATAATCCTGATAATAAATAACAGTAACAATAGTAAATTATATGCTAATAACAAATAGTGATAATAATAATAATAATAAATAATGTCTAATAAGGTAGATGTTTATGTAATGCTTAAGCAATTTGATCTAGTGGAAGATGTCCAGGCCAATAATCAGAAGATTGGAACTAGATGATCTTTAAGGTCCCTTCCAAGCCAAACTATTCTATCATTCTATGATTTTAATGTTCACTGCCATTATTCCATTGACTTTAGTGGAAGTGCACTATTTTACATGGCTAGGAATTTGGCCCACATATTCTATAAAAGGCAGCAAAGGCAATGATGCAAGATAGAGACTACCTTTTGCAAAAAGGAGTCCTACTGCTAGTAAAAGTATTGTTGAAAATCCTTGACATAATGATACATTAAGGGCTCCCTACTTCAAATATTTACTTGCCCATATGTCTTCTTTCACCAGACAAATTAAAACAAAGTCAGATTGTGGATCCACAAACTTCATGTAAATACCTTGAAGGGAAGAAGAAATGTGGTAGAAATTGTCACACCAGACAGGAGTGAGAAATGGTCACTGTCTCAACATGTCAGTCACCACAGCAGAGAAAACAAATTAAAAATGGATGAAATTATACACCAGGACATGAGGAGGCCAAGGCACAGGGTGACTAAACTGCCTTGCTTCCAACAAAAAGGCCTTGATCTTGAACCACAGTTCAGTGTTTTATGTAGAAGATTGCCTGTGGGGCTTTGCAAAGCTCTGCCCAAGCCTTGGCCATACCTATGCAGTTGTAGGGGAGAGAATAAGTCAGGCTGAAATAGAAACATCAACAACCCAGATCAAATTCCTTATCAGCTTCTCAGGAAGAGTTTTCAGCCTCCTCCAAGTGCTGAGTAACTTGTACAGAAAGGAAATTCCTGAAGTTTTACATATATTAGCATAATATGTGTCCAGCTCTGGGCCTCTCAATTCAAGAGAGATGTAGAGGTACTGGAAAGTGTCCAGAGAAGGGTGACGAAGCTGGTGAGGGGCCTGGAGCACAGCCCTGTGAGGAGAGGCTGAGGGAGCTGGGGGTGTGCAGCCTGGAGAAGAGGAGGCTCAGGGCTGACCTCATTGTTGTCTACGACTACCTGAAAGGAGGTTGCAGCCAGGTGGGGGTCAGTCTCCCAGGCAACCAACTGCAGAAAGAGGGGACACAGTTTCAAGTTGTGCCAGGGAAGGTATAGGGTGGGTATTAGGAGGAAGTTCTTCACAGAGAGAGTGACTGGCATTGGAATAGGCTGCCCAGGGAGGTGGTAGAGTAGCCGTCTTTGGAGGTGTTCAAGAAAAGACTGAATGAGGCACTTAGGGCCATGGTCTCATTGATTGGATAGGGCTGGGTGCTAGGTTGGACTGGATGATCTTGGAGGTCTCTTCCAACCTGTTTCATTCTATGATTCTATAATTCACGTATACTATGCAGCTTTCCCTTCTCTGATGCTAACACAGAGTCACACCATGTGCAGATCTCCGCTTTGGACTAAGTTGTAATTTATGCAACACCTTGCACCAAACATTGCTGTAGGACCCCAGGATGTTTGTGTTGGGTTGGGAAGAATTTATAATTGCTGTCCCTGACAGAGACTCTAAAATCCTATTATTAAAAGTCTCTTGTGACTGACAGTATTTGGACTGACAGAAAAGTTAATTAGTCTGAGATAGCCTGGGAGCCTTTCTGCTGAATTCAGAAGGCCTTGGGATCAGTCAGTTGGGCTTCATCTTGCCAGCAAGAGACACTTGCCCTGGGCTGCTGTGAGTGACTATTTCAGTATAGCCTAAATCACAGCATTAAATTTGCTCCCCTGTCCAATGACACACAGGTCCGTTTGACTGTCATTTCTCAGTGTTCTTGTTTATCAAACCTTTGGCACGCTCTTCTGAGGAGACAGGTGTCCAAAACACACATATTTGGAAACCAGGCTCCCTGAAAATCTCAAATATTAGTAGCTGGCTCTCATTTCCTAGGTCCTCTCAAACTATATAGCTAAGACCAGCACTCCTTCCACTCCTTTTCAGATGTCAGTTTCAAGCCACATTAATTAATCTATTTCCTGGGTATCCCAAGAAATCAACAGGTCATATATTATTATTATCCTTAAATTAAAAAGTGTAAACTGAGACATAGCAACATCAAGTGAACCAATTAGCAAGAACAAGAGTAAACAATTAACTGCTAGACCACCACCTGTAGTGGTTTGGGAGTTCCCCCCCCTCCACACCCAGAATCACCAGACTAGCTCAGCTGGCTGGAAGTTAAGGATGAAGCTGTATTTTACAGCATAGCAGAAATTTACAAGCATATATACACAATATATACAGATATTCACAACTGTATAAAATTATATAGAAGTTAAAAGTAATACAGAAATTCAGAACCCCTCCCGAACAGCAGAACTGCCCAAGAGGCTCTGAACTAACTCCCCTCCTTCTTCCCACCCTTCCCTTATCTCAGAAGGCTTAGGTGCAGTGGTGAGATGCAAAAAGCCAACAAGAGGTTAGAAGAAAAATGATTAGGTTGGGTTACACAGACTCAAGCAGAGGTGGTTAACATAGCAAGCAGGAGCCAGAGATTGAGAATTTTTATGATTGTTTCTTGGGTTTATATCCCTAAGCAAAACTAGTGGGTAATATAGACATCACTATTATTTAATTTTCATAGCAAATGATCTAATTTCTGTCATCAAAATATTCCATTTAGCCTCAAACCAGCACACCACTTTTTCAAAGGAAATAGGTAGAATTAACAGTTGCAGGCAAATCTGACCAAATAACGGAACTCTTCAGACCCTATGCAGGGTGAGATGGCAGCCCACATAACCTACAGCTTGGTTAGGCTTTGTATGAAGCAGATATGATAAATAATGTGGAGAAGCCTTTTGATTGTTCTCAGAAGGAGAATCTGAGGAGTCAGATGTCCCAGGTGCTGTACAAGCTCAATCTCTAGAACTGTGATCAAAACTGTAAAGGGAAGATCACAGTATCTTGAGAAGAAGACATAAAAAGCCAGGAGCAAATCCCAGGAATCTTTAATCTTCCCCTGAGCACAAAGGAGTGCCTGGAGCACACAACCTCTCATTTTGAAATTAATATAATAGTAATCTATGGCAGTAATTAAATTGATATTTCTACAGTGGTGTCATCTTCAAGAGCAGCACCACCTTGGGAGAGTCAGAGTCAAGGATAAGACTAATTGTCTGAATTTATGTTTCCCTTAATCACAATAGTTAAATCTAAATGTTG
This sequence comes from Ramphastos sulfuratus, assembly GCA_013399055.1. Lineage (NCBI taxonomy): Eukaryota > Metazoa > Chordata > Aves > Piciformes > Ramphastidae > Ramphastos > Ramphastos sulfuratus. The sequence continues at coordinate 27,005 of WBNM01003851.1, read as the reverse complement.
TGACTTGTGATTTTATAGCATGTCCAAAGAGCCTTCTATCTGATCACTCATGTCAACACATAGGTCAGCTTGTCTCTTATTCATGTTGGGGGGGTTTTGGAGTTCCCCGCCCCCCCACACTAGACTCAGGCGACTGGAAGTTAAGGACTGAAGCTCTATTTACAGCTTAGCACAATGTACAAGCAGATATATACACTATATACAGGAATATTTACAGAAATATACAAGGTAAAGGTAATACAGAAACACAACACCCCTCCCAGAAATCAGAGTCCCCAGGAGGGGCTCCCAACCACCCTTCCACCTTCTTCCCACACCTCTACCTCACCACAGTGTTTGCCTTAGATGCAAGATGAGTTTGGAGGATCGGCCAGGGGAGTTAGAAGAAGAATGGTTAGTTAGGTTATTCAGCAGAGAGTAGAAGGCAAAACGCTAGAGAGACCAAGACTCTCCGTGAGAGTGTCTTATCTATGTTTGTGTTCTTGTTCTTATACATCTCAGCAAGCCTATGAGTGAAGTAGACATCACCAGTGTTTGCTTTTCACAGCCTAGAATATAATTTTCTCCATTAAAATATTCCAATTAGCCTCAAACCAGCACACTAGACTACCTAAAAGAAGGTTTAGGTGACATGTGACTGGCATGCCTGTTTATAAACCACATGAATTTGGCCTAAAGTCAAAGCACAGACATGGGAACTTGGAAGCACTACTGAACCAGTTCTGGTGTTTAGTAGGCATCTGTGCATTTCCTTTGACCGGCTACATTTAAAGGATGAAGTGCTGAGATATATTTAAAGGATGAAGTGCTGAGATATATTTAAAGGATGAAGTGCCAGCTTCTTACTAGTCAGTCTTTTCTTTCTCCTTTCCTTTTTATTTTTTCCTGAAAGGTGCAGGTAAGTGAGAGGAATTCTTTTTAAAGGACAGCCATCAATCAGTAAAAGACCAACAGTGCATGAACATGTAGAAAGCAAGATATCAAAACACAGTAAGATCAAAGAACAGAAAAGTGTCAAGCATATAACCTCCATCGTGAGTGTTAATCCAGCAAACCCTCCTTTTCCAACACTCCTATTGTTAGCTTGAGATGTGTAGGCTTAAGGAAAGTTAAGTTTCTGTATTTGTTAAACTTGTCACCAAGCCCATTTTGATGACTGAGAAAAGAGATTTTTTTCACTTGGTCTCCGGATACATTTAGACACCCCAGTGTGAACTGCTTCAGAGTTTCCTTGCAGAGCTGTTGTTGCAGCTCCTTTTAATCTGATGCCACAGTCTCTGTTGCTGGGGTGTCTGATCCCTCATAATCAAGGACTGTTTAACCTTTACAAGTCATTTGACATGATATTATTTTATAGAATGACATTTTATAGAAAAGGAGCAAATGACTTAAGATAAATGAGAGATAAATCATCGAAACACAAATGGAAAACTGTAATTTTCTGTTGTATGCCTTGCAAAGGCAACCTCTGTTTGTGCTAAAAGACATCTCAATACCAAAAAAGCTACTGAAAGTTATTCCAAGGGTTTATTACTATACACCTAATTAATTACATCATCTCCACTAATGCAATTCAAAAAGCAAGTATTCCAGACTGGTGAAAACTGTTAACACCCTGAGATAATGGGGGGCTGAGAAACTATCAGTAACTGCTAGATCTGGGGAAAGACAGTAATGTGTTCTTCAGTCCTTGCTTTTGCAGCTGTTTTCATGAGTATAAAATCTACGTGTCTTAGCTATGGATCGGCTTAACACTTTCTCAGGAGGATAAAAAGAGTCTGCCCCTCAAAGCACTCAGTCCTCAAAAGGAAATAAGTTTCCAGCTGTTGGAGCCCTCAGCCTGAGAAAAACGTGAATCTGTTGGAGTGGGTCCAGAGAAGGCCACAAAACTATCAGTGTGTTGGAATCGTCTCTCCTATGCAGCAAGGCTGAGAGTGTTGGGGTTGTTCAGCCTAAACAAAACTACAGGGAGACCTTATTATAACCTTTCAGTACTTCAAGGGAGCCTATAAAAAATATGAGGACAATCTTTTAGCACAGTCTGTTGTAACAGGACAAGGGATGATGGTTTTAAACAAAACCAGGGAGATTTAGACTACATAGAAATGATTTTTTTTTATATTGAGGGTGGTGAAACACTGGCCCAGGTTGCCCAGAGAGGCAGTAGGTGCCCCATCCCTGGAAATATTCAAGGACAGGTTGGTATGGGCTCTGAGCAAACTGCTCAAGCTGAAGATGTTCCCACTCACTTCAGGTAGGTTGGATTAAACGAATATTAAAGGTCCCTTCCAACTCAAACCATTGCCTAAGATAAAACACATATATGCAACACTGGAATTAACCAGAATCTGGGCTGCAGGAAGAAGAGAAGATAGGAGAACTCGGCAGGTGCAGAACTCCATCAGATGTGCTAAGAGCAGCTGCCTTTTGGCAGCTCTTCTATTCAGCTCTCATTGGAGATGTCCGTCTCTGGGTGGTTGTTAAAATTCAAAGGAACTGATAGATAGTGTTTTGCATGAAGGTGACAGGTTTTAAACCATCAGAAGCCTAACTCTCAGTTAACTGTTTTTGATAATATCCTAACAAATGAGAACTTGTGGTAATTTTGGAAGGGAGAAGTGAGTTATGTTTCTGAGTATTTACCAGAAAAAACCCTCCCAAGTGTGAAAGTTGGCATAAAGTAATACAAACAGTCTCATTTCAACAGGCATCAAAGGTAGGAGGTGTCATTCACATCTTAGCTCCGAAATGGAACAGGTATAAAGACTCTAAGGTATGACAATAAACAATAATTACGTTACAATTGTCAATCTCTTAGCAGATGGGTAGGTACAGTCCCACCTCAAATATTTATTTTCTTGATGAAACTATTACCTCTCTTGTTGAACTCTCAAGCTCTAGGTCAAATCCAACCATGTCTTAAGAATATCATCTGTGTCCTGGTCACTGTCTGAAGGCCAAGACAGTAGATAAATCTAAGTGAGGACTCCTGAGAAGGTGGTTTTTATCATTATCAGTCCAGGCAGGATTGATATGGATGCACTTTGATAGAGTAAATCTAATACTACTTGATAATCATTCACCATCTCTGAGATGAACAGGTTTTTAACATCTGCTCTGGTACAAAGTCATTATCCAGATGACATCCTTTGCCATCCAAAAAAACCAACCAACCAACCAAACAAACAAAAAGACACAAACTGCAAAGAACTTTACACCATGATATTTACCTCAGACAATAATTTCAGGATTGATGAATCACTCTCTCCCCTTTGATGTACAAGTATATGATGCTTACTTTCAAACTTGACTGCTTGCTTTTGAATGACTAAGGCTGAGGGAACTGGGACTGTTCAGTCTGGAGAAGAGGAAACTGAGGGGAGAACTCATTGCTCTCTACAACTACCTGAAAGGAGATTGGAACCACGTGGGAGTTGGTCTCTTCTTCATAGTATCGGGTGATAGAATGAGAGGAAATGGACTGAAATTGTGTTAGGGGAGGTTTAGGTTGGATATCAGGAAAAAGAATTCTTCATTGAAAGAGTGGTCAGGGATTGGAACAGGTTGTCCAAAGAGGTCATGGGTTACTGTCCCTCCAGGTGTTCAAATACGTGTACATGACACTTTGGGACATGGTTTAATGGCCATGGTGGTCTTAGATTGATGGTTGGACTCTCTGATCGTAAAGGTCTGTTTCACCCAAAGCAATTCTATGATTCTGTGATTCTAAGTTAAATTATACTTATGGGTGGATTAGGATTCAGTTACAGCCTTTACTACGTATTCTATTATTTCCCATTAAACCTACTCTTTCTTTCAGACCCTCTGCTTTAGGATAGAGATATTTTTATCTTGTCTATTTAGCTTCCAAGCTTTTTGAAGAAATGTTCATTTTCTATTTAAAAGAGAACTTTTCTTGATATGATCAGTGTGGTTCCCCCCATGGAAATCCTGTGTTTTCTCATGAGCAGTAGACAGGTGCATCTTCGAAGATCAGGAAATATCCTTAAAACTCTGTGATTTTCCTTTCCAGTCTCCCATTTCCAAGCATTGTCTTAAAAAAACATTCTTGACATAATTTCCCTTTGTTATTGCTAGAGCTATGGAAAAATCTGAAGGGGAAGAAAAATGCAATATTTGTAGGGTAAAATAAATTAGCAAGAAAGTGTTTGGTTCAGGTTTCTTAATGTTCATTCCTCCAACGTAAAGACTTATGATTTAAATAAAATAACAATAATATATATAAAAAAGGCAAAAACCTCTGAAGTTGCTATTTTCTAGATTTGCATATTGTTGGTTTTATTTTTGGAGGAAGATTCACATCAGGCAACAAAGGCTGAATAAATCATTAGGTACAGGCAGAGGAATGCTTTTAAAGATGTGATTTGCAACAGATATACTATAAAACATTACCCACAGCAAATGTTGGATCAGCATTATATATAGAGCTGCCACTTATGAATTTTATGGGCTTCTTGGGAGGTTGCTTAGGAATAGTAGTGTGGTCTCGCCAGCACAGGGCTACGAATCAGGAGATCTGGGTTCTATTTTCAGCTAAGTCAATGCCCTTACAATGTCAGCTAAATAAATTACTCGATTTCTCTCTTTGCCCTTGCAAAAATAAAGGTGAGCTATTCATTCACATGCATTTTGCATCTTACTTAAGAATATACATTGAAATCTTCAAGTAGAAATTGCTACACAAGTGCAAAATACAATTTGTGCTAAGGATTTTGAATTATTTCTAAGGTAGAGGAAATAGGAAATACTGTAGAATTGTGTGTATTGTATGGCAAAATACATTCCAGCTTTGCTAGGCACAAAATGACAGTTTGTGGTGGAATGGTTCATCAGAGTATGTGAAAGTCCATGAATTGGTTTGTAAGCAGATTATGTGAATAACATATATTGCTTGGTTTAATCTTCTCTGTTTAGCTCTAAGGAAAACAGCAGCAAGAAACTTAGTCCAGATCGACTTCCCCCCACCCCTTTCTACTTGTTTTTATTTTGAATGAGAGCTTAAAGAAAGAAAGGGAAAAAAAAAAAAAAAAAACCAAAACAAAACTGAGGGTATTCCAGCCCTTGACAGCTCATAATTTCTAGTCCACCTAGACTGGAGTGATGGAGGTACCCATAACATATATAAAGTGAAGTTCTGAGGGAGTTCCCTTGTGAACTCTAAGTAAATTGGACATTTGTTTTATGAGGTTGGCTTTATTCTGGTAGCAGACATCTCTGTGAGGTCTGCAGTAGCTCGAAAAGAGATTGGAATCTCTTTTCACCTCGGGAGCACATTATTATTTGAAACCTTTCACCACTTAGGAATGTAGCTTAGGTCAGATATTCCCCTTACCTTGAAAATTGAGTTTAACTCAGAAATCTGCTTCTGCCTCTGGCCAGAAACCATTATTAGATGGTTTTCTTACTGATAGAATTTTTGAACAGGTAATTTTATTTTACAAATGTGAGGCTGTTTTGCTCTTTAATTAACCTTTAGCTTTATTGTCTGTAGGTCCTAACCAAAGATTATAGGATGAAAGAGTATCTTAGGCACTACTTAACTGCTTTGTACATTTAATGTTTTATATGTTATGGTTTCCTAATTCTGGTGAATCATGAGTGTAAGATAGAAACAGAAATGCCTTCTGCTGTTGTACATATCAGCAACACTTCCTCCCAGAAGGGTTTATTATTTCTCTCCCACTACCCTGTAAACAGTGACATATATTGAGAGATGGCTTACATTAGCAGAGCAGAGATCAGGCAGAGCAAGTCTGTTTGGATTACAAGATACTATGGAGACTCACCTTTCAGTGCTGAAAGCTACTGTGTCTATTTGTCTTGAAGAGGGTAGACCACAGTATCACAGTATAGCAAGGTTGGAAGAGACCTCAAAGATCATCAAGTCCAACCCACTACCACAGACCTCAAGAAATCATACAGTCTGGGGACAACTGAGAACTGTCTCCACCAGTAGCCTGAGGCTATGCAGCCACAATGAAAAACAAAACAAAGCAAAACAAAACAAAAAAACCCAAAGGTAGACATTGCTAATCCAAATGCATCATTTCACAATTTTAAGATATCAAAATCAAGTCTCACACCAGATGCAAGAAATCTGCAGAACTGGTTTCAGAATTGTTACTAGGATAGGAGACTAATTCCTCCATCACTGTTGAATGATTTGGAGATCAATGGCAATCCCAGGAGTTCTGGGCTTTTCTTCACACAAAATGTCTCAGTATTTCTTTAAACTAAACCACCTAGCTACAAAGCAGATATGCAGTCCTTAAGATTGTTCCAATACAACTTAAGTCAGGAGAAGCTTCTGCAAGAGTAGAACTTTGAGCACCTCCTTTATGTCAACTATATATCTGAGTGCTGTTATCATGATGAACAAGTCTCCTATTACTCCATATGTTCAAGTACTAAGCATGCCCTTGCCCTTTTCTTCTTATATAGGTCAAATCTTTGCCTTACCATCATTGACAACATCTCTTTAAATCAAAGATGAATGGTCTCTTCGTGATCAGTGTTATTACAATGAATTTCAGGAGAAATTATAATAATGGAACACTTAGAAGTAAAGAGCTAGCACTTGAGCTAGCTGGCTATTAATTATAAATGCCAATCTCTATCAGGAATTCTTTTTTTATGTAAAAGTGATCTGTTCTGAGTACTATTGTAGTGTTAATTAGAAAGGAGCAAAGATGAAGTGCTATCCAAGGATGAGCACTCATTACAAAGTCTGCTGACCCCTTGTGCTTATTCCTGGAGGTGCACTGGTAGAGCTTCTGGTATTAGCAAATACGTTTAAGTTGTTGACATTTTGGGCTTGTAGTCCCAAATAACTGTAAGGATGGCACCTACAGAAGCTTTTTATTCCAGTAAGAGTGTCTGCAAATGTTTAGCTGCAGCACAGAAAAACTAAACTTCTGAAACAGTAAGATCCATATTTTGAGTAAAGATAGGAAAAAAAACCCCAAAACACATTCTCTGAGAAGGGAAATAACTAGACACTGAACAAGGTCTTAATATGCTTTGACAGAGCATCCACAAGCCAGGTAGCAGGGAGATAATTTGAACATATTCAAATGAACTCTTCTTGAATTGTCTCTATTGTCAGAGAAGGTGACAGTGGCATTGAAGGTCACGGTGACAGCAACCATTCTGTTGCCAGGTCTCCCAGACTGTGAAGTCTCTGCCTGTCTTTCTCCATACACTCAACAAGAGAGCCCAATCAGTACTACAGAAATCGTGGGTCAAGCTGCAGCAGAAACTCACAGTTCCTCCCGCACCAGCCTGGCGAGATTGTTTTTCTATTCTTCATGCCCAAAGGAAGGACAATGCCCTATACTGCTTGTTACTGGTGAATTTACAACCTGGTGAAGGGTTGCTCTGTTTTAATCAACTACACAAATTTCAAAGGTAGGTCAGATCGATTCAGGTGGTATAAGAAGGCTGAATTATAAATCAAATTTTGTTATTGGAATAGAAATAAACCCAATGCTAATCTTTCTTTTGCTGCAAATAAACATTAATAAAAAGCACCAGAACCATCAGAATTAATTTGATGCAGAAACCTTTTCTGAATCATGGCCACTTTCACATAGTTCACATGAAGGTGTACAAAGACCTAATTATGACATCTTACCTACAATAAAGCCTTTTAAAGTTCCTGTGACTCGTAAATCTAACCATTTCCTGAAGTTTTCTTGTCTTTTTTTAGAAAGGTAATCAGATAACTTATTAACTACAGGGAAGTGAGCATTTGCTTTTAAAATGTTGTCTACATCCAGAGTCTTGAAGATTGAGATATAACCTTTCCTACTTCCTGAATTTTCCTAAGTATCTCTTTAATTTTCTCATGCATGAGAATGAGCCTCATTTCTTTGCTGGCTGATGCCCTTATGCCTCCTTTTCTGCCATTAGTGAACTAAATGTTTGGAGAATGTAATTGTAAAAATCATTCTTTAATGTAAAAGGCTCTAGAGACAAATGTCAGATTTTATTTCCGCTACAACCCATAATGGTTCTTGATAGCACCATTTATAATTTCTTAAGAGGGAGAAATAATTCTCTTTAACTGATTTATTCATATGAAGCCATTTACTCTTTCCCTGTATGCAGTGGATCAGACTGAGTTATGTTTCCTAATTGCCTATTGATATGTGGGGGGCACTTCTAACAATACCCACCAAGATCTTCTTTTAAACCCAATGGGCATCAGAATGGGCCTGAGACCTTGGATAAACCATCTGGAGACCTGCTGGTATCTTCTCTCATTCTTAACCTCTTAAAATAAAGTCATTCTGTACAAAATGTCTATAAAACATAAGGGGCAGTTGAAGGCAGTACTCTCTTCTGTCCTACTGGGATATGTTCTGCTTTGGAGGACTGAGTGCTTTCAAAACCCACTGTTTGCTGACCTCTTGATTACTGGTTCACCCTTCCTAATGAAACCACTGACTTGAGTGTCCTAATTGAGAAGACCTTTGTCAGGCTAAGTAACCCAACGGCTACATGTCTGAAAGGAGTAAAGAGGTACACTTTGACATCTTTGCTTTATAAATAGGTACAAAGCATGGCAGGGAGTCTTTAAAAATAGCTTTCTTCTAAGAGAAGGGAAGATGAATGCTGAAGATGAAAATGTGACCTTGCTAAAGTCAATGGAAATTTTCCAGCTGATTTCAGTTGGGCCAAGACTTCATTCAAAGCACCGATCCATTTTGATGCACTTACAATAGTTGCCCAAAGATAGAGAGGGCCTTTGAAATTGTATTCAGTGCTCCAAACCAGCTGGGAAATCACCAGGTTTAGAAATCAGGGAAAATGTCACAGCAGTGTTGACTAGTTCAGTGTTTGTGGAATTGTAAAGGGAAGTACCTGAACCGCATATATTAACTCCTGCTTTAGTCACCCTAAACAATCTCAAACACTGTGTGGGCTTCTATATATGTTTACATCCCTGTAATTTAACTTGGATGGGTGTATGCCAGTTTCTACTAGCTGATGATGTTGCTATTGCAATACATCCTTTTTTTTATAAATGTTAATATGTTTTTATTGCTTGTTTTACTATTTTGCTTCATGTGTGTAACTGCCACAAATGTAATACATGACTCTCCTCAGAGAGGCTATCCCCACACATCCCTGTACTTTATACATACTAATTTCTTCAAATTACTCTTTTCCCTGTCTTTTATGGGAAAATACTGCCCTTCTCTGACTTTCTGTATAGCACACCGACTCTTTCTTCTAAAACTAAGTGATCCTCAGACAAGGTTTGCAACAGTATAATATTTAACTGTAATGGAAATTCAGCAAAAGATTCCCTGAAGGATCTCTGCAACCTCATCCTTTGGCTTTATAATTGCTCTCTATTGTTCATTCTTCTCATAGTTTTTGTGAATAAAATTCTTCTTGGATTTCTCCACAAGACATTCTTTGTCCGTGCTCCTAGTAAATGCACACAGCTCCTCATTTTCCCTTTGTTTTGCTAGATATTATTCCTAGCTTTCCTACAAAAGGTTATAAATCTGGAAAGGAAAAATACTTTTTTTCATCAGTCATCATCACTTTTGGTGTGTTGAAATAAGATGGTCTGGGATTTTTGAGAAGTCAGGAATCAAGTGAGAGGGAAAGAATAAGGAAATTGATCTGGCAGAGAGAATTCAATTAAAAATTAAAGTTTTATTAATATAGGGATATCCCTGTGTGCACAAATATATATTCCTGTAATTATGTTCTCTGCCAAACTCTCGTGATTTAATAACCCACTGTTCAGACTACAACTCATATGTGCTCTGCCTGCTCTTCTTAGGAAGGGACTATGCATCTTACTAATGATGTTGTGTCAGACTAAGCTGGATACTTGCACATTTTACATGCCTGTCTTCCACTTGCAAGATTGCAATTATTTTTAGCAACTAATTACATACCCTGTACTCATGGCAGTGAAAGACTACAGCTGTGGTTTTCATATTATCACACACTATTTTGTAAGCAATCTTCAGCCTGGTCATTTGCACACTTTTGATCAAGTTTGCAAGCTTTGGTTTGGCTGGATTCATTCTTCCACCCACAATCCAGGTAGTCCCTACATGCATGACAGACACCACAGAACTCTATTGATATTTCTTCCTTTGCTGCATCCTAACCACACTGATTTAAACTTGTAGAAATAGTAGCAGTAGTAGTTGAGGAAATGGTACATCAGATGCATTTTCCCAGGAATACCTGAGACCAAGTTCATGCCTGCACTGCTGGCAATGTTTCCTATATGTGGCTTTGGCCAATCCACTTGATCTGTTCTATGCCTTGCCCCTGTTTTACAGATAAGGAATTCACATTTCCCTCGTGCAGAGACATTAAGATGTTTTAGCATGAATGAGAAGTCAGATATTACAACCTCCACTATGAGGAATGGCTGAGAGAGCTGGAGTTGTTTAGCCGTATGAAAAGAAGGCTCTGAGGTGATGTTATTGTGACCTTGCAGTGTTGAAAGGGGTCTGGAAGAGAGATGGGAAGGGACTCTCAGCAAATGTAGTGACAAGATGAAAGGTAACAATTTTAAACTGAAAGAATGTAAATTCAGATTAGACATTGGAAAGAAATTCTTTACTATGAGAGTAGTGAGACATCAGAAGAGATTGTACAAAGAGGTTGTGTTTCCCCCTTCCATGGAAGCTTTCAAGGCCAGGTTGGATGGGGCTTTGAGCAGCTTGGTCTAGTGGAAGGTGTCCCTGGCCATAGCAAGGGGCTTGAAACAAGATGGTATTTAAGGTCTCTTCTAATCCAATCTATAACATGATTCAATGATCAGTAAGCCATGATGTCTCAGCACTCAAGTGGAAAAGTGCTTTAACCCTTCAACTTCTATTTTCACATTCCTCATCTGACCACTAATAGGAAGGCTGTAAGGATTAAAGGTATCTTAATCTTAAAGGAGAAAAATCCAGACTCACACTGCCTTTCCAATTTCCAGTTACCTACAAAATGCAACTAAACTGAATTTAGTTCCTTAGGGTTGCACTTAAAAAGTGCTCACAAATATCTGTGGGCATCAAACAGAGAGGGCAGAAGCAGAACAATGCTGAATGCTAACATGATAAGATAAATCATTGTAAATGTAAAGTGGATATTAGGAAAGGATGTATGGATAAGACACTGAAGCCTGCAAATGTTCTTTATACTCATGGTGGTGGGAGTATAATAAGTAACCTTGAGAAGCAAGTCACTACAAATTTGAATTTTCATCACTCTACAAAAATTACCTATAAGTGTTACTTTCCAAGACTATTTACTGTTGGCAGCTGGAAGCTGGGTGGAACTCAAAGTAAATTCTGTGGCTCAGAGAAATACCTATATGTTTATACAAACAAAAAAAGAATAAATGATAAATAGGCCTTTAGACATTGGAACACTTGAGATACTTCTGATAATTTCCCCAGATTAAAAAAAATAAATCTATTATGTAAGAGACTAGAGTTCAGAAAAGTGAATTACTTTGTAAGTAATTCAGGGAGAAAGGGAAATGTTAAAGAAATACTTCAGACTTTAATGTACCATACACCTGCTACACTCTGCACAGCCAACTGTTTCTTAAATTAACTCAGCAGAAACTTTTCTGGTAAGAACATAAACATTAGAGAAGAAATAAACACAATAACCTGAAACTCATGAATAGGCTGTAGCTTGTTGTGAATTACGAGGTCAAGTCTAGCTTGGAAAATGGCATTCTTTTAGTTCTGAAGGTAAGCAGAATTGAACAGAAATTACACCATGCCTTTTGTTTGAAGAAAGAAAGAAAAAAACCCCACACCATAGATGGCTTTGCAAATGAAATTTGAGAGCAAGCAATGGAAAAATAAGCCAGTAGTTACGATAGTTGGAAAACACAGCTTTCAAATCTTTTGGGTTTCATGAATTTCTTGACATGAGACTTAGAGTGAAGGCTGAAGTAACTGTACATTTCTTAGTGGATATTTTCGAGAACCTATGAAATGCAAATGAGTTCCTAGACAACTTGCAGAAGATAATTTGAATATTTCTCTTTTAAAGTCAGAGAGAAGAGAAATCCCAAGAACTGTAGACCAGCCATCTTAACTTCAGTTCCTGGAACAATACAGGAACAAACAATCAATCAAACTATCTGTAAGCACTTAGAAGATAACAAAAGAAAGAGTTGCAACCAAAAGAGATTTATCAAGGCAAAATTATGCCTAGCTCTCTAAAACTTACTATGACAGTGTAAAAACCTTTGCAGATATGGAGAAGCAATTGACATCATCTGCATTAGATTTAGGAAGGCATTTGACACTATTTCTCATAGTATGCCTTTGTGGGAATATGATCTAAACAGAGCTGCTGTCATGCAGTTACAGAAGTGGTTGAAATGCCATGTTCATAGTGGGATTATCAACAGATCACTCTCAGAGGAATCCCCATTGATAGATGACATCATAGAATCAGAATGTTTGGGGTTGGAAGGCACCTTTTGTGTCAATCTCTCTGCTGTAATCAGGGACATCTTCAATTAGATCAGGTTGCTCAGAGCCCTGTCCCACCCAACCTGGAACGGTTCCGGGGATGGGGCATCTACCACCTCTCTGGGCAACCTGGGCCAGTGTCTCACCACCCTCAGCATAAAACTTTCCTTCCTTCTATCTAGTCTAGTCCCTACAGTATGCTGGGTCGGGCTATCAGGAGACCATGGTGAAAGTGTAATTAGCATGAACTTGACAAAATTATCTTGACAAACTTGTAACAATCTCAAAAAAATTAAATTGCAATTTGGTGATGACAAATGCATAATTTTATCCCTGAGCATCAATAGTAATTTTATTTAGACACAGTTGAGAAATGATAGATTAAACAGTCATTCTGGAGCAGAGGATTTAGACTATTATTGGCTCACAAAATTAATTGAAGTTCAGAATCACACAGTTAAAAAAAAAAAAAAAAAGACGAAACACTATGAAGAAATATTTCAAGCAGCATGAAATGTTTTGTTAGACATATGTAATAATCCTTCTATCTTGGCCCAGCTGACAGAAAGAGTTAAGGTTCTTGTAGGGAAGACTTCATCTAATACTAACCCATATAGATACTATACATAGATGTCTTCATAAAATTAGAGAATCATTCTGGTTGGAAAACATTTTTAAGATCTTCAAGTTCAATCATCAAACCAACAACACCACAGCCATTAAACTATGTCCCAAAGTGCCATGCTCATATTCACTTAATTTCAATTTCTATTCTGGTAACACCGCACAGTCAGGGAGCATGGAGAGTACATCTCACTAGCCTAGACTAGATTCTGACTCTGATCAGCCAAAGGATGTTCCAGGCTCCCTTAACCTTGTGAGCTAGGTTTCCAGCCACTCTCATGGAAGCCATGGGTACTTTTCAAAAGGAATAGTGCTTTCAGTCTTCAGAACAGCCAAGAGTTTCATCCATATCACTCATGGAAAGGACAAGCAGGCTCAAAGAGTGGTAAGGAAGGTTTAGATTAAACATTGGAGTTACAGCTCAGTGACACTTGTAAGGCATTTGGCACCTCTAGTACCATTTGAGATTTTCAGGAGTGTTTTGCCTGGCTTCCACCCCCTTTAAAGAAGAGTGTGAGTCTTCTGTGTCATATCTGTCAGCCCATGTGGATATTTTGGATACCTCAAGATAACTCAAACAGTGCTAACTGCCTGTACTTCAGAGACTGAGTTGACATGCCCAGACAGTTAAGTTTTAGCAAGTCCTAAGGGAAAAAAAAAATGTCTTGTGGCAAGGGGTAAGGTATATGGAAGAAGATTTCACAGACTTGAGATATGGATTTCATGGTTGGATGTTCCTTAGAGAAGCATTAGGCAGGCACAGGTTATAAAAAGATGCAGCAGGGCTTGTGTTGCCTTGTGGCAGAAAGAAGGACTAGCTGACACTTGAGTTTTCTTCCACCCTTGTTCTTTGGGTTGTTGTGTGCAGTACTGAAAATCTATGTTGCTTTCTCTGTTGTTCTGGAAATGAGCTACAGAACATCTGATTGCTCACTTACCAGCTCAAATGTAGTGCAAGCTGACTGATTGCAAAATCTGTGCACTGCCAGTCATACTTGTTCTTTTCCTTTTTCTCCTCAGTAGTGTCTCATTGCGTGAGTCTCTATTTGGGCTGTCTGAGTATGTGTGAACTCTTTTTGAAAAAGGCAATGAATTGTTAAGAGAAAGTATGCACACTTTGTCATCTGCATACTTCTCTGCATATCTGTGGATTACTTGCCTGCTCTGTGGTTCCTATTCTCTCTGTCTACATGCTTGTATATAGCTTTTTCATCTTCTTGGTCCACCAAAATTAACCTATTTATCAATTTATGCAGTTCTTACATATTTTGTTCTTTGGCCATCAAAACTGTTTATAAAGGCTTCATCATTGTGGCATCCTCTATTTTGCTAAAAATAAATTCTCAGTGTGCAGAGTTAAGCAATTGGACACATCCCAGATGGCTAAGAAGGTCAACAGCATTCTGACCTTTATCAGAAATGGTGTGTCTCCTCCATAATAACAAGTGATAGGAGAAGAAGAAGCGGTCTCAAGTTGAACCAGGGGGGTGTAGTTCGATGATAGGAAAAATTTTTTCACCAAGAGGATGTAAAACACTGGAACAGGCTGCCCAGGTTAGTGGTAGAGGTATTAAAAAGGTGTGCAGATGTGGTGCTGAGGGTCATAATTTGATGGTGGACTTGGCAATTCCGGATTAAAGGTTGGGCACAATAATCTTAAAGGTCTCATCCACCCAAACAATTCTATGATTCTGTGACACTTGCTCTGCTACCCTGTTTCAGGTATTTTTTTCACTCCTCTGCTGCTTTATAAACTCCTTTGAGTACTCTGAATATAGCAGATGCTCTGAAAGTCCAAACTGTCTTCTCTATTTGTTTATAATCTCATCTTTCAAGACGGCTGACATGATCTGTAATTGACTCCAGTCGCATGAAAACATGACAGCTATTCCTATAAACAATAAGAAACCTTTGGTTTCTGCAACAGTTGCAACTTACAGTTGCCTAATGAGGCAGTTTCTTTGCTGTGATTGAAGAGTTCTGGAGATTTCTGGGTGCAAAAAGATGTTACAACAACTTTTCGTTAGAGATCTAATTATAAAGCACGTTGAAAGCATACCAAAAATACCATCTTTAAAAAAAAATCTTCTTTCTCATTTAAATTCTTATCTGACATTTTAAAGACACTGATACTGCATTAAAAAAAAAAAAAGGAAACAAACAAATGAAAAAAAATCCAAACAAACTAAAAATATGAGATACTTTGCAGAAAATGTACCGCTGCTCAAATTAGATCAGTGAAATGACTACTGAGTCGTTAAACCTTTTTCAGACATACTTGTCAAAGGAATATATGTAGTGGTGTCCTCCAGCCTGCCAACTCAATTCACTTTCTTCAGTAGGAATATGTGACTACAGTGATGAGAAGTCTGCCAGAACACAAGCCAAGATCCACATCACACAAGTGGTAATAACTACACGAAGCAAGAGGGGATCAAACCTGTCCCTTTAAAGACCAAACAGATTTGAGTCAGTCCTCACTTTCTCTGTCCCCTTAATGTGCCAATCCAGATCATTGGGAGTCCGATCAGGTCCACTTGAAACTGTAAGCCTGGCATCTGCCTGAGGAAGCTGGCAAAAAAAGACAGGAAACCACAAAATATTAATCAACTGTGAGCATCACCTGTGCCTCCTGCAGCACATGACCCAAGGATCTTAATTGCTGAAATCACAATATTACTTTGTATTTGGGAATTTTGGTGTAGCACTCCAATCTTAATGCTTAAGCAAAAGGCCATTAGTGTTTTGAATGTGAATTTAAACCAGCGAAGCACACATTTTTGAAAGCAATGTCTGCAACAAATGACAAATACATCTTGTAGCTTTAATAACTTCAGATTAAGGATTGTGGTTTGAAGTGCTAATAATATTTCACACACAGAAATCGCCTTTCATCGAGAAGGAAATAAATTCCTCTTTCCTGGCACAGATACATGCACACAAGTGCAATTGCAACTACAGAGTTTGATTCAGCAATCATTCAGGTAAATGGAAGTTATTGGTACTTCTGCCATATTGACAATTTAGAGTCCTCAGCCAGCAAGCTCTGCTAGCAGATGCATGAATTAATTAATACAAGAAATATTGTGTTAGCGAGGAAAGAAGGAAAGAAACAGAAGAAAATATCCTCCTCAAGCATATAGATAGCAAAGGCATGGAGGTATTTGATGATAATCTGGAGTCACAGAGGTAAATAAGGACTTTATCCCTAACATTTCATGTCCACTTTCTGGTAGAACTTGGAAAAAACGTGTATGTATTTTCAAAAGAGGAGGCTCAGGGGAGACCTTATTGCTGTCTACAACTACCTGAAGGGTGGTTGTGGCCAGCAGGAGGTTGCTTTCTTCTCTCAGGCAACCAGCACCAGAACAAGAGGTCACAGTCTCAAGCTGTGCCACGGCAAGTTTAGGCTCGAGGTGAGGAGAAAGTTCTTCACCGAGAGAGTCATTCCCCACTGGAATGGGCTGCCCAGGGAGGTGATGGAGTCACCACCTGGAGGTGTTCAAGGCGCGCTTGGACATGGCACTTGGTGCCATGGTCTAGTCTCGAGGTCTGTGGTAATGGGTTGGACTTGATGATCTTTGAGGTCTCTTCCAACCTCGCTTATACTATGATACTATGATACTGTGATAAGAGGTATATCCCAAACCATTCTTGATAGTTTTCATGATGAAATACCTGCCAGAGTAAATATTATCAGTCTTGTGTGATGCCATCTTTCCTGTGTAGCCAGTATCAGACTAAGCAATGTGTTGAGATTTCATCAGGTTTTGACCTCTTATTCGGAAATTCTGCATGGGGTGACCTATGACTTGGAGTACAGGAATTCATTTTCCCACGCTGCCATGGTCCTTTACAATATAATTTGCATTGGAATTTTTCTCTGTCAATAATTGCCTATTGATTTTCCATTCCAAACAAAAATATTAACCTATTGATCAAAAAAAAAAAAAAAAAAGTCTCTCTCTAGCTAGCTTAATTTAGAGTAACTTTAAGAAAAATGTGACTTGAAATGTCAAGCAGACAAGCAGACTCTGTAGGATACTCTTCTTCAATACGATTTAACTTCTTGTCATCCATAAACTCACTTATTTTTCCTGGTCTTCTGCAGTATCAAGTCTGCATTGATGAAGAGATATTGATTCTCATCTAAAAAAATACCATGAACTGTGGAAAGTTTATTGAATGAGCATGACCCTAGATCTCCAACACATTAAAGGTATTTGTATTCCATTGATTTACCAGTGTAAGACTTAGATATTTTAAAAAGGAATGCTCGTGTGGTGGATTTTCACCAGGGACACTTTCACACACTAGTCCATGGTATGGCAAGCTAAGCAGTGCTAAACTCATAAAGCAGTCTTGCTGCATTTTGAGACAGGTATTATTACTCAAGTTCTGGTTGTAATAGACTGGAGGTTAAACTAAATGAATGCACACAAATGCCACAGCAGTTCTTACACTCTGATGGAATGTGTAAAAAGAAGACAAGAAATCATGCTAGAGACATTCAAAAAACACAACTAACTGAGAAAAACTCTATAAATAAAATTTGCCCTCTTAGTTCCCTATAGACTTCAGTAGAGTTTGGACTTACAATGATGAATTCAGCTCACCTAAATCTAGATTATCTACAATGAAATGCCTGCATCAAAGCTTGTTCTCTGAGTTCTTACAATGAATGAAGACCTGGTCAATAGATTAATACTGAACCAAATGCAGGTGTCTGTTTAAGAAGATGAATCATATTCTGAAGTCATTGACTATAAAAAGAAGCTATTGTCTATGACAGGAACCCAGCGTGATTTTCCCAAATGTAGATAGTAACTTTCCAAACCCCTAATTTAGCATCTTTTACAGTCATACTGATTTCTCATTAAAGCTCTTTCTTCCATTCTTAAATACTTAAAAGATCCATCCAAATTTCAGATACAAGCTTGCAACTATTCCACGTACAAAACATGAATGGGCAGCTATTATTCAGTAAACACAGTAAAGTTTGGTCTGTAAAATATATATTGGAGAAGTGAATGCAGTTGAATCTATTTATGGCTGTAGCAAGCAAAATATCTCAGTGTCCAGCATTATTATTCAGCATGCACATCTTATGGTCAGTTCAGACACCAGTCTTGTAAAGCTGTGTTAAAAAAGCTTTGTTTCTGATCACTCATTAAGTTGGTACTAACTCTTCTTCAGTAAACAGAGTCACAAGGATGTAACATTTATAGGGGGATGGAAGCTGCAAGAACAAACTTTTTTTTCATGTTTTGTAAACTGAAGGTATCTTTTGCTCATGTGAAAAAAAGAACTAGACTGATGAATAAAGGAGTAAATAAAAGGGATTTGATGTTGTGTGGTTTATCAAGTTCAGTTAAAACTGAATGCAATATAATTAAATAAAATATTTTGCAAGTATTAAGTAACTTGATCACAAGGGACAAATCAAACCCATGGGTAGTTGCTCCATAGTGCAAATTTACACCAGTCACAACAGAGCTTTTGCCAGGCAAAACCTCATAGTGATTTAAGTATTATTTTTAAACACAAAATCTACTTCTGTCATCTTCCTCTCTACTTGAAGTTATCTTAAATGTTAATTTGCCAACTAAATGGCTAGAATAATTAATATGTACTTTATACATATGATATTATAACATACCTCTGAGGAATGCAACATGTTAAATGGGAGTAGTAAGGGCTACTCGCTCCATTTCAGTCTGTGAACTCTTCTCCAAAAGTAGTCCCTCCCTGCCTGCATCCTCACCAAAATGGAAACATTGACAAGCTTTTATGTTCACTTGGCCCAGTTTTATCCAATTTGTGAGTAAATTGAACCCTCCTATTGACTTTTCTTTGAACTAAAGAAGTAGATGCACTCTTTTGTCCTGCCAACAACTGATGACAAGCATATGTGACTTTACTCACTGTCATAAATGTGAACGTAAGGTATATGTAAGTATATGAATTACATCAAGCAATGACATCCAAGCGAGTGAATACCTCCGTTATATAACAGGTGGGATAATTAGTCCTGGAAAAGAAAGTGTGGTAGCTCAAAAAACCAACCAAACAAAATTATTATTATTATTATTAATAATAATAATAATAATAATAATAATAATAATAATAATAATAAGGAGCACATTAATAAATTGAAAGACCATTAAGTGGCATCCAGGGTAGACATGATTGTTAACTCACATCCCACATCTATAAATGTCTTTGCATGAATTTTCAAACCTGCAATGGGCCAAGAAAAACAGGGAAAAACTGATAAACTGAATAAACTCCTTCATGAAGCAACAAATAAGTTCAGGAAAATAATGGATTTTTGTAGATAGTGAAAAAAACAATTGAGAATGTGATGAAAGCATGAAATACAAAAGATTCAAGCCCCATCACTGATAAATGATGTCTATGTATCAGAACATGAGGAGGTAAGAAAAGCCACAGTTAGTCAGTACAAGGATTCACCTAGCTCAGTGTCCTGCCTTCAACAGTATCATCTTACTAATGAAAGAGACTAAAATAAGGTATTTAATAAATGAACTTTCTGTATACCTTTTCCCAAGAGTGCCTTGAGCAATTGAGTTCATTCAGGGTATGATTCACTTAAAGATTTAGACGTTGAAGTGTAAGTATTCCTGTCTGAGCAGGTTCTCCATAGTAATCAGGGAAGTTATCCTCACTACCATAAACAAAGCCAGTCATATCTGCTTTAGCATGAGCTCTTTCTAGGCACTGTGAGTCTACTGAATATCACAGCAGCTTTGACACCTCACATGCATGTAAACACCTATAACCAAAGGTCTAATTTAAATGTCCAAACCCACAGCTCACTTTCAGCATTAGCTGGCAATGCCTGTGGACCCTGTCTAGTTATATGCTCATTAATGAAAAATAAGATTTGGGTTCTTCTGATAATGTCATGGTAGGCCTAAACAGGCCAAAGTAGGCTTATACATGTCCCGGCTTGCCCAGGCATGTTTTTCTGCTCTCCTTTCTTCTGCTATGGGGAGAAGCAACCACAGGAAAGAGGACAGAGAACCTGGAGCCACTGTGTTTAAGGACTCTGGCTTGCCCAGACTTGTTTTACTTCTGCTTATGTTCCAGGTAAACAAGGTACACACACTTAACTTGTGCCCACCAAGTGCAAGACCTGTATTTTTCTCAAATTTGGGTAAAGCAAGCCTAAGGCTTCATCTAATACGGTCAGGCTTGGCTAACTGCCATTCTGATTGGATATTCCATGTCCAAAGGCCCATTAGTCTCAGGCTGCATTGATTAAGAGACATGAGCAGGTGACACAACCTGCTCTGCCACTGTATTCGTGCTTGCTTGCCTGCTGCTGCCTGTGGCCGTTGCTCTCTGCTTCTGGCAGTGTTCTGCCTCACTGCCTTATTGCATTCTGAACTGCCTGTAAACTGCCTGACTTGAGTTTACCAGGAACAGACTCTAAATACCTCCATGCAATCAGCCTGCACAGCCAGCATGACACCGTGCTGAGACTGCACGCCGCAAGACCTCCTGCCTGCACCTGAAAGTCTCCTGCCGAGACAGGAAGTCCTGGAGATACACAGATCATCCAGAGGAGCCAGGATAAGCTCAGAGATCGTCTGCCTCCCTTCACCAGCAGCCTGTGAAGCTTGGGAAGAATCAGAGTCTCAGCAGCTGACAAGACACTGACAGAACTCCCTGCGGTATATTGACTGCAAGAACCTTCTCTTCCAGTTCAATTGAGTTTCATGTTTATATTATTGCTAGTTATTTGTTCTAGATCCTATGTTATTATTTGTTATTATTTGTATAATGTTTCCATGACATGACATGACATGACATTTGTATAATGTTTCCATGACAGTTGCAAGAGAACCTGATTATTATTAAAATTTGTGTGTGGGGGGTGAGACTCCTAAATATCAAAATTAATAAAGAATATTAATTTTGAAAAAATTTTGTCTTGCATTAATTAATTACCCCTCCATAACAGATAAGAGAAGATATAAATTTGGTTTAAGGTCATCCTAGGAGCAACAGCTGTAACCTGAAAAAAAACGTGCTGTACCCATTTTTAGTTAGCAGGTAGTAAGCAGAAAGCAGTTATTACTTTTTTACAAGGACTCAGTACTGAGAGAAGCACTCCGTAGGGCTGGGAATCTTCTTAGAGATGTGATACTTTGTTATCAAACATCACTCTTTTTGCATGCTTCTCACAGAAAGCTTCTAGATCCTCTGGCCAGAAGTGTAGGTTACTGCTTGAAAGTAAGATAAGATTCAGTCTGTGCTGCTACCAGATCTGGGCCATGTGTATATTCACTGTCTAGTCTAAACTAATCATTGAGTTCCCTCACTACACAACGGAAAGGGAGAAGTGCCTGCAGTGTGAGATTCATCTCAGCGTTAGAGACCTATTTTAGGATGGGGTAGAGGAAACAGGAGCTCACACATGCTTTGCTTTTGACAGCTCAGCCTGTCTGTTTATCCTAGGACTATCATTATGGTTTCTGCTTTATTACATTAACTCAGCAGAAGTATACACATGTGTCAAGTGCTTCATTGAATAGACTTAAGCACATGATTAACTTTAAGAGTGTGCTTAAGTACTTCGCTAAATCAGAGCTTCTATGTTTTCCCCTCTCAGTACATCTGGCTGATTTGCATATATTTTCCATATAAAGAAGTTCATATTCAGAGCAAAATTAAACTATTTCCATGCTTCACATTCAATGGTACTGCTGCTGAATCTAACTCAACAAATTCCTCATCACTCCCTCTTCCCTGTCCCATGAGTTTTCAGCTGGTTCTTCCAACAAGTCTAAGTGTTGTGCTGGAACATCTTTATGGGCAGCCATAGAGGCAGGTGAACTGGATAAAGTCAATATTTAATCTGAAGGATAAGTATAGTTTTGGTGAGTTGTTTTATTCTCAGTAAGTTTGTGATGTGTTACATTACTTGACTGTACAAACTCTTCATAAAACAGATATAGGAACACATAATCAGATTTATAAGGTGCTTAAACTGGCATCAGCCAAAAAAAAAAAAAAAAAAAAAAAAGATAATTAAAAAGTATAAAAAAACAAAAAAAAAAAAAAAAAAAAAAAAAAAAAAAAAAAAAAGGCAGGTTAAACTGTTGCTTTGCAATGTTTTGTGCTATGACAGATTCAGAAGACACTGCACTAAATGTTACTTGCAAATCAGGATGTTTTTTATATTAAAAAACAAAAAAACGAAAGCAAGAAACCAACCAAACTAACAAAAACTTAGTTTCATATATAATAGCAAAAATTATTAGGTTAGCTTTTAGCCACATCTCTCAAATAAAGAGCATGCAGAGTATCATGCACTACATCCTGTAATTATTTTCGCTGTTTGAAATTACACATAATGGGTATAAACCATGGGGAAAGTCCTGTTTAAAGCCAAATTTACTCTAAATTTAATAAATTACTTCTATTTTTCCTGGGTTAGATGAACCAGTTTTCTCACTGTGATAATTTTGGTGTGTCATCAAAGACAAAAGAGCAAAAAATGACTATTCTTAAAGGTTAATTTCTGTCCCAAGTTTTATGTGACGAGGTTGAGAATCTTAATCACTGCAGAGAAAAAAATAACAGCATTCAGTAGCAGTGTAACTGTTCCTCTGTAAAATCCTAAGTCAGCTGGATCAACACAATATTATTGGATTGGGACAGCTGATGAAAACTGGTTAGGTCTAAGGACCTAGCATTCCCTATTGTCTCTGTAGAAGCAAAAGGACAATATACAGCTCTGGCAAGTCTCAGTTCCTTGAACTATAATGCTGCCCAACCAGAGACTGCCTTTAAAAGAGAATCTAACAGCCAAATGTCTACTGCTTTTTGTAAGAACGTTTATCCATGTGGAATTTGCTTGCTGAGAAAGAAACAATCAATAAGATTAGATGTAAAGTTGATGGAAAAAATGTTGTTCAGTTTTATTGTTCGATGCTAGTAATTAGTTTATGGTCTAACAGACTATTATTGCTCAATGTTTCACTTTTCTACCAACTAAAAACCAAGAACTCCTCCATCAGTGGCACATGAACATACCCTAAAGCTTCATGTAGATGTGACTTGGAACTCAAAATATTTGTATAAAGCCATTAGAATTAATATTGTAATTCCAGAAAACTAGACCTAATTCTCATAGGAATCTGTGCTGTTGTCTGCGAACTGTCTGTCTTTATTTACTGTGCCAGATATTCAGCTGACTTCCTGATTTGTTTTCTGATATCAGAAAATACATTTATGCCAAAAATCTAAAACCTGGAGATCTTTTTTGGGAACTTGAATTTCAGTTTCAATTATCTAAAGGTAATATTCTGTCTC
Organism: Ramphastos sulfuratus; assembly: GCA_013399055.1. Classification (NCBI taxonomy): domain Eukaryota; kingdom Metazoa; phylum Chordata; class Aves; order Piciformes; family Ramphastidae; genus Ramphastos; species Ramphastos sulfuratus. The sequence continues at coordinate 3,543 of WBNM01003851.1, read as the reverse complement.
TCAGAAGTTTTGAGTGACTCTCCCCTCACCTTAAAAGCAACAAATTTTTTAGTACCTGGATAGGATAACAGGACATTGCACATAATTAACAGATTTTGGTGAGTAAAACCTGAAAATGTTCCCATCTATTGTATATAAGCTATATAAGTTTTTCCATTATATTTGCTCTCAGATGAATGGAATGCAGATATTTTTTAGCTGTTGTTTTTAATCAGTGCTCTTATTGATCATTTACCTGTGTTATAATACAAACCAAAAAGTCTTGTCTCTCCTTCGTGTCCTTTATGCTAAACACTGTACAAAGACTAATGCAAAATTCCCCCACTCATAGCTCAGAGTCCAAGGAGAAATTACACCTGAGAAAGGAGACAGATTGATTAAACAACATATTATTTCTGTGTATTTTCTAGCAAGATGATCAGCAGATAACTGGCAAAGCAGTTTAAACCTTAATTACTGATTACAAACTCATTTCAGACAGAGCCTTCCAGAGAAAATCTTGAAAACTTTTCCTGCTCCTTTCTTCAAACAACACTTTTATAACTCGTGAGACAGAAAAAGTGGAATTGANAACTCCCTAACCCACATCAGATTCAAACAGAAATGGTTCAGCTTCTTTCTCTGATAATATGGTTGAGTGCATTGGCAGTCATCACAATATTAACACTATGAAAAATTACCTATGATAAGCCAAGGTTTAAGTATAAATGACTGTCTTCATTGATCAGTTACTATAGTTTGGGCAACCACTGTCAACACTTGAAAACTCTGGGGAAATAAATTACAAAGCTGGATAATATTGATATTATTTATCTTATGGTATGATTAAGCTCATAGTACTACTGGCTATAGTTCCCCGGATTTTCCATTTCTGTTTGCACAGCATGTAGACTTCATCCCCTTTGCTGATCTAATTACCTCTTGTTGTATTTAAGCTGACATTATTATGAGACGGCAGAAGAATGAAGAATAGTGTCAATTACTTTCAAAGACAATGGAGTTAATCTATGTGGATAATGGAAAAGGTGATTGAAAGATGTATTGCTCAGGAAAACAATTATCACAGGCACCTCAACCCCTAAATGGGTTATCTTTTGTAGATCCTTGAGTCATAGTAAACAAACAGCGTTAACATATTGTTATTTAGTTCAGCTCAATTAGAGTCCAAAGTAATTGCCAAGAATATGCTTTACATGAAGCAATGGGCTGCAAGCTGATATTAACTTCCAACGCTGCATCTCACCATGAGCACTGAAATAATCAGAAGGACACTAACATACTGTGGAAAGGGAAGTGACATGTGTAATGCTGGCTCTGTGTGAATTGGCTGTGTGAAAATTGCTAAGTTTTCGCTCCTCTTCCAAATCAGTGTTCATCTGAGTTTCTCTGAAACTTGCAGAGGGAGTAAAGTCATGTAAAACACTACAGTATGAGCTGCTAAAGGATTCTCAGGTCAAGAGAGGCAGGAACTGCTGGAAAGAGTCAAACAGAGGGCCATGAGGATGCTCAGGGGACTCCATCTCTCTTAAGAGAAGTTGAGAGAGAGATCCAGGGCTGTTTAGCTTGGAAAAGAGCAGACTGAGAGGGGATCTTATTAATGCATATAAACATCTAGAGGGTGGGAGGTCATGAGGACTGGTCCGGGTGCTTTTTGGTGGTGTCCAGTGGTAGGACAAGGGGCAATGGATACGAGATAGAACACAGACTGTTTCACTTAAACATAAGGAAAAAATTTTCCTAGGAAGGTGATGGAACACTGGATCAGGCTATCCAGAGAGGTTGTGGAGTCTCCTTCTCTGGAGACATTCCAAACCCTCCTGGACATTGTGATCCTGGGCAACCTGATTTAGGTGAACCTGCTTTGTCAGCAGATTTGGACTAGATGATCCCTAGAGATCCCTTCCAATACCTGCCATTCTGTGATTCTGTGATATTATGCTCAGCAATGGTGCTTTTGCTGTGAAAGTAACTCCTACCTGTACATTTGCTCATATTTGAGATTCCTCTTTGAAATAGAATTCCTTTCAGTCTTGCAGTTCTTCACAAGCAATGGAGAAGGTCATTATTCATGAATACCTCTCCACTGAGTTAGAGCAGATGAGGTTCTGTACAATGATCCTGAGCCTCCAGGAAAAGTTACAATGACAGTACCCTTCTAAGTGTATGAACTGTACTAAGTAGTATCTGTGGATGTTTTAAAAGGTGATCTCTGATTTGCTTTGGGTTATCCAGAGTCAAATTCATCCCTTTGAAAAACTAAATCCATTCTTTATTGCATGAAGAGACTTAAAATCACAGGGAAGTGAGAAAAAAGTTTACTTGCAGCTTTACAGAAGGAAAACTCTGCAGAAAATGTCAGAAAGGGAAGAATATACATCCCTGTGCAGTCATTGTTACTGTTATTAATAATGTTTGTTTCATACTTCGCTTGTATGTATTAGCCAGCTTGTATTAGAAATGCTGTGTCCAGCAGGAGTTGGGAGATGATTGTCCCCTTGTACTCAGTTCTGATGAGGCCACACCTCCAGTATTGTGTTCAATTTTGGGTACCTCAATACAAGAGATATGTGGAGGTGCTGGGGCCAGTGTAGAGGAGGGCAATGAAGCTGGGGAAGGGCCTGGAGAATAAATCTGATGAAGAGCGACTCAAGGAGCTGGGGATGGTCAGTTTGAAAAAGATAAGGCTGAGGGAAACCTCATCGCTGTCTACAGCTACCTGAAAGGATGTTGTGGAGAGGCTGCTGCTGGTCTCTTCTCAGAGGTAAATAGTGATAGAACAAGAGGGAATGGCCTCAAGCTGTGACTGGGTAGGTTTAGACTATATATTATGGGGAAAAAAAATGAGGGAAAGAGTGGCCAGGCATTGGAATGGGCTGCCCATGGAGGTGGTAGAGTCACCAACCCTGGACGTATTTAAAGGTCATTTGGATGTGGTGCTTGGATATAAGATTTAGAGGTGAACCCTGTAGAGTAGGGTTATTGGTTAGACTTGGTGATCCCAAGGGTCTTTTCCAACCTGAATATTCCTGTGATTCTGTGATTTCTGTGAAAACTTTTGACATAAAATGTATTTAAACTTCAACTGCCTCTAAGATTTGGTTGGTTGGTTGGTTTGGTTAGTGGTTTTTTATTTGGTTGTTTCATTCTTTTGTTCCAACAGGTTAATCCTTGATGAAGCCAAAAATTATGAAAACCTGCCAGTTTCCTCTTAGCCTTATTTATTTTAATGTTTAGACTTTCAGGTTGTTAGTGAAACCGTGTTTGCCAGAAATTCTCACTACAGTTCTCTTCTAAATTTTGTTCCTTATCTTTTACTCTATTCTACCTTGTCTTCTAATTGATAGAGATCCAACGGAGTGCCATTAAGATGATCACAGTGCTGAAACACTTCTCCTGTGAAGACAGGCTGAGAGAATTGGGATTGTTCAACCTGGAGAAGAGAAGGTACCAGGGAGACCTTGTAGTAGCCTTACAGTATTTGAAGTGGGCTATAGAATAGCTGCACATGAACTTTAATGAAGATATGTAGTGACAGGACAAGGG